>JAEANM010015903.1:0-13460 GCA_017656035.1 Myanophis thanlyinensis
TGTTTCTAGCCTAATCTTTATTGCCCTGTTTACAGAAACTGCCCACCCAGTCACATGACCTCCCCAGCCACGCCCACAGAACCAGTAGTAAAAAAATTTGAATTCCGCCACTGCATTAGCTGTCTTTTTGCCCATATGTTCATTTGTCCTGGAGTATAGTCTTTTTCCCACAGCAAAATCATGAGTTAACTTAGACTGTAGTCAAATTCCGAGTGAGTCCACTTCCATAATGAGTATTATTTTAATGAAGAAAAGCACAATTAAGTGGGAGGTTGGGCTGCTTAGACCACAGCACCCTACTTAATCTTTATTGCCAAGAGTGCTTCTGGTTATCATATAAGTTCCTATGTACTTGTGGATAACAGGATTGTGGATGGTTGCACCTCAATGCTTTGTTGAAACATCAGATCCTAAGACAAAATTAAAGGAGAGGAGAAATTTCTAGATTGGCAACTTGTACGGAAAAAGACCATCACATCCAGCCATAATGTGGTTTATTTGTTTGGATGTAGCATGGCCCTTTTTTTCCTAACTGGAATCTTCTATTATTCTTCTTTGCTGGCTGATCCTAAATGGGGGTGGGGGGACTACAGATCACGTCCACAAAGAACTCAAGATGAGAATATTATGGGATGGGACCACATCATTTGAAGAAAGGCCTTTACCTGTATACTGTATTCCAATGCAAATCTTAAGATTTTCTTTATAGATTTCTTCCAGCTGCTTTCCATTAATAAGATTCAGTAAATCACTACTTCCTATTCAATTAATTGTTCAACTAATAGAACCCGATCTTTTCATATTTGCTTGAACTTTGCTTACACATGCACACATGCACACTGTATATACGCACACACACATACACACAAATTAATCAACTAAATTTCATTTTACTGACTGATAAAGCAATTTTTTTTGCTTCCTCTATCTAGGATGATTGAGCTTCAATAAAGGTTATTCCAGAGTAGTTCATTAGGGTACAAATTGTTAATTTTTCTCTGCAAAGGCCATCATGCGAGGAACTGTTCAAAGCCCCTCTGTTTAGCTCAGACACATCTGTATGCCTAAGGAACTACTTTGTTTCAAAATGAAATATTTACTAAGACAAATATTCTGGCAATCAGTCCTAATTCAGATTGGCTTGCAGAATGCTAATTAGTAGTCTGTTGGTTTAGCATTCTAAATATGGTTATTGTTGATTCTGTAGACTGTTGACAAGAACAAGCACTCCTGAGTAGATATGGGGGTGGGATGAGGGAATGGAGTAAATACGATAAACTAGCATTGATGTTATTAATTTAAAGGTAATCCAATAAGATTTAGGTCAGTGTTCGTCTCCTGAGATCAGAGGAAAAGGAAGACATCTCCTGCCTTCCTCTTCTCATTATAAGTGCTGGACCAAATCAAGAGTTTGACAGACAGAAGAGTGATGTCTGTTGGAACAGCAAGGGACCTATCCTTCCAGCTTCAATCCTGAGAGATGCCTCACTGTTTACTTATGATGGATGATTAAGGGAAGTGGGTACTGGTATGTCTACCTATCAAAGAGAAGAAGCAGGGGTAACATGAGAACTGTTTTCCAGCATTGAGGGGCAGTCACAGAGAGGAGGGAGTCGATTTATTCTCCAAAACACCTGGGGGTTGGCCAAGAAGCAAAGGATGGAAACAAATGAAGGAAGAGAAGCAACCTGGAACTAAATAGAAGTTTCCTGACAGTTAGAACAATTAATCAATGGAACAGTTTGTCTCCCAGAGTTGTGGATGTTCCATCACTGGAGGTTTTCAAGAAAAGATGGACAGCCATCTGTCCAGGATGGTATAAGGTTTCCTCCTGGGCAGGGGGTTGGAATAGAAGACCTCCCAAGGTCCCTTCTCAGCTCTGTGATTCTACGGTTTCCTGCAACTCTGGCCTGGTTTGGATGCCTTTCTTACCTAGATGACTTACAGATTTTTACAGATTAACAGAGTTGGAAGGGAGCTTGTAGGTCATCTAGTCCAATCCCCCTGCCCAAGCAGGGGACAGACACCATTTCTGACAAATGACAGTCCAATCTCTTCTTGAAAGTCTCCAGTGATGAAGCTCTCCCAACTTCCAAAGGCAACCTGTTCCATCAGTTGATTGTTCTCACTGTCAGAAAATTTCTCCTTATTTCAAGATTCAATCTCTCCTTGATCAGTTTCCATCCATTATTCCTTGTCTGGCCTTCAAGGGCCTTGGAAAATAGCTTGATCCCTTCCTCTCTGTGACAGCCCCTCAAATATTGGAATACTGCTATCGTATCTCCCCTGGACCTTCTCTTCACTAGACTAGCCAACTTCTTCCAACATGTTTCAGACCTATAGCTTGACCTCTTTGGTTGAGTGAAGAGACATCTAGACAGTTTGTCCAAGCCGCCCACATGATGACATGATGACTGCAGCATTTCTATGAATTGGCAGCAAGTAGAGGGCAGGAGTGGTGAAGCAGCTGTAACCATATGGGGCAAGATGGGTATGTGAATTCCTGCATCCTCCAAGCTGGGAGGTTCTTTCTCTTGTCAAGGACCAGTTGCCTTCTGATAGAATCTCTTGGCCGCTGCAGAGCAGGAGTTCATGGAGCTGAAACCAGAAATGATTGGAGACAGAGCTAAAAGTACGTGGGGCAGCAAGTCTCTTTCTTCCAGGCACCTCTTCTTCTTTCTCTCCCAAGCAGCAAGCTACTAAAAATCCTCAGACACTATTATCAAAATCTGAGCTTGCAGGGGACGATTAGACCGAGGAACTGCATGTTGTTCTCTGCCTAGAATCTGTCCTACAGCTTTCTTTTGTGGTGGATAGTTTAAGATGCCAACTTGTTCTGCACTCAGGAACAAAACAGTTCTGGCCAATCCAGTTGAGATCAACTCTGGTAGAAGTTGCCTCTTTCGCTAATGAGCTTATTATCCACGAAAGATTTTTAAAAGTCTCCAGCACTGGAGAGTTTTCCTATCCTCTCTGATGGGGAAAAAAAAGAGAAAAGAGAAAACAAGAATAAGCCTTGTATACTTTGTCATCTTCCTGGACTCTTCTCTTTGAAGTGAAACTTTGCGGCCAGCATTCTCTATTGATTAGCTGGTGCATAAAGTGGTTTCTTTGATGAAGTGAAGCATCTCTGTGTGGTATACAAATTGCATTTCTTCCAACCCTTTGTAGAGAGGAGACCCATGTGGTTGGCATTAACACAAAATGCTTTTTCGTTTTTCTTTTAACTACTCATCTGGCGTCAGAATATGTATCTCCCTGTTCAACATTCCCAGAAACCCACCCCACCCCTCTGCTCCTGCTTTGACCAACCTTTGATGAATTTAATTGATTTCTAGCACAGCTAATTTTTTTGAATAGGGAAATTGTCCAAGCTATACCACGGTGTTGGGTTCTGAAGGAAAAGGACTGCAAACCTGCCATTGTGGCTTCCTTCACAGCTTCGTTCTTTGTTGCATAATTGCTTTTAAAAAATCTGTAGCTTCAGGCCAGTTTGAGAACTGGGAAAAAGATGGGATTATTTTGCTCAACAAATCTGTTGTGAGGGCTTGACTAGCAAGTATTTTCTTTTGATCAGGGACAGGCAACAGTTCAAAATGTTGTATTTATCCTGTTAGCATAAATAGATGGAATGAACTTACTTTCCCTTATTTTCAAGTAGGTAATAACTTTTTTTACCCAACTTTAGTGATTTCCCTTCCCAAAGTTCTGACCACCTTGGTTGCATTGTTCTTTCTTATGCTGCCAATATTCTGCCAATATGTAGTGCATTATTTTTATATTATATATTCAGAGTTCTTATTAGGATCAAAAGATGATTTGTTGACACATATAATAAATATTTAAAATATCGATGACTTTGTCATCTTTCATCGTGGATGGGGTGGCACTGTCCCAGAGGGATCCTGTCTACAATTTGGGAGATCTCCTGGACCTGCAACTCCTGCTCAAAGAGCAGGTGATAGTTGAGGCTAGGAGATCCTTTGCACAATTTCTGGTTGTGCACCAGTTGTGGCCTTCCCTGGATTATGAGTCCCTGTGGTCAGTCATGGATGCCCTAGTCATCTCACAATTGAACTACCACAGTGCACTTTACACGGGGCTACTCTTGAAGAGCATTTAGAGGTTATAACTGGTGCAGAGTATGGCAGTATGGGAAGTTCTTGGGGCCCCAAGAATGGACCAATGGAACACCACTGCTCCATCAGTTGCATTGGCTGCCTGTTTGCTTCTGGGTACAATTCAAGGTGTTGGCAACAATCTTTAAAGCCCTTCATGGCATGAGTCCAGGCTACTTGAGGGATGGGCCCATCCCACTTGTGCCAGTAGAGAAAGGCATGCTGCAGGGCCCATGAGTCTGAGTATTCTGGCTGGCAGGGTCCAGGAAAAGAGCCTTCTCTGCCATTGCATCTGCCCTCTGGAATATCTTGCCCCCTGAGTGAGGTTTGGCCCCAACCCTCCCAACCTTTTGTAAGAGCCTAAGGACCTGGCTCTGCTAGTTGGCTTGGGGTCTGATGGTGGAGCATCACAGTGGAGATGGTGGATCGAGTAACAACAGATCCCACCTCCCCCTGCATCCTCCTCCCACCCTTCCCATTTTTTAATTGGGCCACAGTATTTGTGTGGTATTTTATTTATGCTTTCATCTTTGTATAGTTTTTTTAATGATTGCAAACCACCCAGAGGTACCTTGAGGTAAGATGGGCAACCAATTAATTAATTAATTAATTAATTAATGTAAGTACCGGTAAGTAAACTCCAGCATTTTCAAAAATGAAAATAAAGGTATGCCTACAAACTCCCTACCCCAATTCTTACATTCTAGTCATTGAGCTAGTCATTGAATGATTTAAAACTAGTATATGACTTTAAGTGTGATTATTTCATACAGATAAAATGTAATAGGTTGATTACAGATTATTGGTAATTTGGCATGGCAAATTACAACAGAAGGCAGGCAGAGATGTCAAAAAATGTACCAATCTTATTGAGAGAGGATTTGGCAGTCTTAATTGTTAAGTGTTTTTTATTCCCAATAATAAATCCCCTATTTCTCCAAATATGTGAAGCAGCCAGGAATGTGTTTTTTGCTCTGCTTTTACATCAAATTAAAAAAAAAATCCTTTAATAGGAGCTCAAAATCCATGGTCATTCCAAGAAGTATTTCAAAGAAGGCAGGAGCATTGTGCTGCAAAAAGAAAAAGAAATATGGAGTGTTGTAATTACCTCGCATATTTACAAAAATATGTAAATCTCACCCTCCCTGCTGAATAAACCAGCAATATCTAGATGTGTCACTCAAAATCTAGGCATAATTTTGCCAGATGAAATCTGTCCAGAAAGCAGGAAATCAACCAAATTATAGTATATAATCAACCTGAATTATAGTATATTTAGTATAGTATATTTAGCAATTTATGTGATGTCAGAGACTCTACCCCAGAGTGCCCAACCTTAGCAACTTTAAGACTTGTGGACTTCAACTCCCAGAATTCCCCAGCCAGCCTGCTCTACAGACAGTGTTAGGCTACATTCCATGAATGTGTAAGGGACTTCCCTATTGTTTTCTTTTAGAACTGTATTTTATATTGTTTAGCAGCAGCTCCCCAGATTTTCACAGTATATTCTATAAATCCTGCATCATCTATTCTTTTCAGATTCAGTTTATCAGATTGCATGCATTTATTTATAAATATTGATAAGCTCCCTTTCTGGACTGACTCCACAGACAGAAGAATAAGATTATAGTATGAAGCACAATGAGTATTTTAAAAAATGAAACCAGCATCTATTTAATATATAAATCAGGCTATAGCTTTTTATCTGTCACTCTATCTCATATGTTGGCTCATATGGCTACAATTCCTGTTATATTTGAGTACTTTGACCTTTATTGTTGGTATTAATGACTTCCTCTAGTTTATAATTATTTTATAGGGGAATAAAAATAATAATGCCATAGAATGACTGAAATAGTAATACGACTGTGGCAAAAGAAAATAAAGACAATCCCGATAGTAATCGACACCTTGGGTGCAATCCCACAACATCTGTAGTACCATTTGAATACCACCGGCATTGACAAAGTCACCATTAGTCAATTGCAAAAGGCAGCTTTACTTGGAACAACTGACATCCCATGACTATACCTTTAAACATCATCAAACAACATCTGCCTATCGCAGGTCCTTGGGAAGAATTCAATAGGTGGATAAAAATGCCAAATCCGGTCTAAACATCTACCTGACTGTCTGTGCAACAAACTATTTTATTTTATTTTCAATCGTTTATTTCACGATTTATATACCGCCCCCTCTCCCTAGGGACTTCGGGGCGGTTTACAGCCAATAAAATAAGCATACACAGTTTACTCCATAAAACCAATTAAAATAATTAAATAGTGGCTGATCAATTAAAACAGTTAGATTTAAAATTAACTTTAAAATCAATTTAAAATAGTATTAAACAATTAAATGAACAATTTAAATATAAAATTAAAATTAAGTTTAAATTTAAATTTAAAACCCTCAGGTGTTGCAACTATGCCATTCTATTCCAAATGAGCGATGTGGCAGGATTCACAAAATGTAACACTTTCCGTCACCTTGCACAAGGTATTTGTCCAACTTATTCTCAACTTTTCCAGTTTTGTGAAGCCCATGTGCAATTATGTTTACTTATGTGGAACTTATACATCTCTAAATTAATGGATGTAATACGGAATCCTGATGGGTCGTGGATCATATTATAGGACTCTGCCTGTTTACTTATGATAAATATACTTATCTTCTAAAGCACATAACAACTTTTCAGTGAATTACCAGGAGTATTGATGGGAAGCAATTGCTAACAATTGATTTGACAGTGTTTCAGATTTAGGTTCTGTTGGTTGGGTGGTTATTTAAATAATTATGGCTCTCATATCTTAATTGCAAAACTCAGGCAGCCTTCAGGGGGCAGAACAAAGTTTATTTTATGCTCTCTTTGTTGTCCCCTAATGGTTATCCAGATTATTCTGCCATATGGGGTGAATGACATTTTTCTATAGCTGGGGAGGCATAAGTGACTTTTTCACCTTGAACCCAAGAACCAGGAACATCAAACACATGTATCTGTGTGCATTTCTTTCCAAGGAATGTGCTGTAGAGATTAAAAGGAGATTATCAGAGGAAACAGTTTGTTATATTTTCTCAAGGCTTTAATCCAACGGGCACTGATGTTGGCATCCAGTTTCTGGAACTAGTCCCTTGGTCCTGTGATCACATAGAGTTATTTTGCAGCTGTTATTTTGCAGCTATTATCACTCTTCCAAAGGATAGTCTGTTTTGGTTTCACAAATTTTTATTCTGAAAAAAATAAAGATAAATAACCATTAAATACATATGGAATAATAATGGGAACTATATTTAATTCATTTCAATTAAATTAAATCAACTTTAACTTTTTATATCATCAATGCTACCTTTCTTTCCTGGTCTGGAACACTTTCTGAAGATCAAAAAAGTTTACAATCAAGTAGTTTTATTTATTCATTCACCTATCTGAATGTAAGGGATGAGGTATTGGTGGCGCAGTGGTTAGAGTGCAGACTGTTTGCTGCCTGCAGTTTGGCCGTTCAAATCCCACCAGGCTCAAGGTTGACTCAGCCTTCCATCCTTCCAAGGTTGGTAAAATGATGACCCAAACTGTTGAGGGCAATATGCTGACTCTGTAAACTGCTTAGAGAGGGCTGGAAAGCACTATAAAGCGGTATATAAATCTAAGTGCTATTGCTAGTATCTGTCAAAAGCTTGCTTGCATTGCATCATATCCAAAAATGCTGGTAGCATCTATTTCTAAGACATTTGTAGAAGTGGAACAATAGCTTGGATTCTTGGTTCCCTAGTTAGTTGTTGACATCATACAACAGGGCTGATCCTTACTTTGGGTAAATAGGAGATTCCAATGTTCATGAGTGAGTATGGAAATTGTTAAAATACGGGGAGGAGTGGTGCCTTCATTCAGTTATTGAAGAATGACAAGAAGATAGATGCTTTCAAAACTAGCACAAGATACAAAAGTGGCAAAATGTGGCATCTCATGCTTGAGTAGTAACACCGCTGCAGAAAATTGGAATTGCTTCCTTTTAGATATATCCTAAATGATTGAAAAATGCAGAAAAAGAACCCACAAACACCCGTCTCAGCAGAATGGAGGGAATTATCTTAGATGGCATTGTTCAGTGGAATGTATTCATGCTTTCAGTTGCCAGACCTCAAAGATATTGGGATCAATCAAATGGTAAAAAATAATAATCAAACATTGCACATTCAATATGTCTGCCATTAATGCCTGTGCAGAAAAAGTGTTCAGAGTATAAAGAATCTGATTGTTCTTTTTTTTTTTTAGGCACTGATCCAGAAGAAATCATTTTGAATGCTTTTAGAGTTTTTGATCGAGAAGGAAAAGGTTACATAAAAGCAGATTAGTAAGTAGAGTTTTACTTTTTTATTTATTGTTACAAAAAAAAAACCTTTCCTTCCCATTGTTGTTTCGGTTGTCTGCGTTTGGTCTGTCGTATTGTGCCTTGTTTCAATGAGATCTCCAACAGATCAAATCTATTGCCACAAAAAACAAATCAGCTTTTAGTCCAGTTTCTATGAGGCCATTGAAAGTTTTCAGTGCACTGAGATTAAGATCAACATGACAATGCTAAATATAGAGTTTAAAGCAGAGGGGAACTCAAAGATTATTCAATCCTCAAGGCATTCAGATTATTACAGAATCCTGGTTTTCCAAAGTTGATTCAGCTAACTAAAAGCTAGAGGAAAATTAACCAATGGAATAGAAGTTGCCTTCAGAAGTTGTGGGAGCTTCATCATTGAAAGCTTTCAAGAAGAGACTGGACTGCCATCTGTCAGAAATGATGTAGGGCGGGGATGTCAAACTCAATTTTATTGAGGGCCATATCAGGGTTTTGTTTGCTCTCAGGGGGCAGGGGTGGGCGTGGCTAGGGTGGGCATGGCCAGCTCGACGTCACTCTCATGTCGGGGATGCCTGTGGTGGCCCTAGTACTACGCCAGTGAAACAGGCTCCATTTTCAGCTGCAACTGCCTCCTGCAACCCTCTGCCAGTGAAACAGAGCTTGGGATGCCGTAGGTGGCCTTCACAAGCTGTTTTTGTTGGCACTGGGAACCGGTCTGTTGCTATTTCCAGGGCAGCCTCGCGGACCAGATCTAAGCATTCCATGGGCCAGATCTGGCCCCCGGGCCTTGAGTTTGACACCCCTGATGTAGAGTCTCCTGCTTGGGCAGGGGGTTGGACTAGATGACCTACAATGTCCTTCCAACTCTGTTATTCTGTTAAAATCTGCCCCATGATTGCTGTTATTTATTGTCTTGTTATTTTAGATTTAGATTTAGATTTAGATTTTATTTGATTTATATACCGCCACTTCTTCCTAGGGACTTGGGGCGGTGCACAGCCAATAAAAAACATAGACACAATGACAATTTAAAAACATATTAAAATAATTAAATAAAGGCTGTCCAATTAACATTATCATTAAAATTCAGTTAAAATCAGTTTAAAAACAATTAAAATATAAACAGTTAAAATTTAATTTAAATTAAATCAGTTTAAAATAAATTAAGTCTAAATTAAAACCCCAGGTATCAGGCCAGGCCGGCTAGTTGAAACCAATGAGTCTTCAGGGCACGTCGGAAACACCAGAGATCCGTAATAATACGGATCTCCGAGGGGAGTTCATTCCACAGGGAGGGTGCTGCCATAGAGAAGGCCCGGACCCTCGGGGCTGTCAGACGACACCATCCGGATGATAGAACCCTGAGGAGGCCAACCCTATGGGAGCGCACAGGTCAGCTGGAGGCTGATGGTAGCAATAGGCAGTCCCGTAAGTACCCGGGTCCCAAGCCATTTTGTACCATCTTGTAGCATGTTTTGAATTTGTGCAGTGCACAAAGCTTTCAGAGTAGGGTGGTTTAATGCATTTTTATGTTTATTTTTATTGCTTTTTAATTAATAACAAAAAAGAACAAAACACAAACAAAAGTTTGTTACAGCAATCATGTTTAACCTACCGTATTCTGTATAAATGAGTCCCATGTTTCATCACACTTATCCATAAAAGTCTACATTTATAGACAAACTGCTCATAAGTAGTTTATTGCATGTTATAAATAAATATTCTGTCCTCATGTTATCTTCCAGGTGGTGTTAGGCACAATGAATCAGGCCCGTACATTAGATTCCAGTTAAGATGATTTACTGCTCATGCCTATACACAAGAATCTAGTCAACTAATGATTAGCACTAAATTGGCACTAGATTAAGAATCAGTGGAGTTCAAGAGTGGTTTGTCTTAGACCATTTGTGGGAATGTAACGATTCTAGGCTTATTATTCACTTGGCTCCACCCCCCAGGCTCTGCCTGCTCTTCTCCTACAGGTAGACTGGGAGCACAGCTTCTATAATTCCCAACCACATGCCAGGGATAATTGGGCTTATCATGCCAAAATACCTTGAAAGCATCAGGTTGGGGAAAGCTACATCAACATGACACCCAAATGCAATATTAATATATGATATATAAACTCAGGGTTTCTCTTGCTGGGAATGATCACACTAGCAGCAACAACCAGTCCCCGTAAACCAGTTAGATTTGCTAACAACTTCATTCATTCATCACCACAAGAGAACTTCATATTACTTGTTAGACCTAAGAATAGCATTGTTCCTTACAAATCCATTCCATGACTATATTTTGACATTCAGCACTGTTTATACATACCCATCATTTTAGACATTGAAATCTAATTGTTATTTATTTATTAGAGCCTCCCATTCAGCTCTTGGAGAATTTATCCTATTCATGAGAGGGTTGCTATTAATTAATAGCATTTTTCCATATTAAATTTTTTTTAAAGGAGCGAGAAATGGCAATAGCAAATAACTCCCCTCCCCCTCAAACTAGCCACGCTTGACCTTTTAACAGGAACGTTCGTCTTATTAACCTCCTTTTGGGGAGCATTTCATTTTTTTTCACTGGAGATATTTTTACTTCTTGCTTGGGAAGCTATGACTCATTTGGGAGATTTGAAACAGATTATATGTATGCACACACCACACACCCACACAATACATGCATATATGCATGCACCATCCTTTTAGGGCTTCCATACTCGTGAGCCCAAAAAATCAGGCACAAAGCATACCTCAACCTCAGCAGCTACAAAACTGCAATTATTGTTTTCTGCTTTTCTCGAAGAATAATAGTTCAGTTGCCGTAAGAAGAGTCCCCTATATCTGAATCCAAACCAGAACTGGTGGGAAATTAATTGTATTCAAAATTTAGCCATCAACCTGCCTATTTCGAGGGCCTGGAATATCTCACGCTTTTCCCTTTGCACTATGGGGGAAAAATTCTTTATCTTGCTTTCTGCCTTATCTAATTAGTTAAAGGGATGCTCAGTTTTCTGTCTAACAGGAAATCAATGCAGAGGGTAGTAATTTCTAGCACTGGGAATTCAGTCTTCTTCTCCCTACCTAGGACCAGTTTCCTAATCCTTAACTGGAATAGTTGCAACATTTTCTGCCAATTTATTTAATGGGAGTTTTCTGTCTTGTTAAACAAGGTCAGCAACTATCTAAGACAGTTGTTGTTTTAGGATGGGGCAAGCAAGGGCGCTGGAGCTCAGACATAACAGGGGAACCATCAAACAAATGGGTTTAAAAAACAAACCTAATTAATTGGTACTTTTCACTCAGACAATAAAAAGCATAAATTAAATTATAATCCCAAGAGTTATTTTACAATCTGGGGTTTTCCTACACCCTTCTCTATACTGATTTCGATGGATAAAAAATAACAGGGGAACGAGCACTGATATAAATATAAACAGAAGAAAATGTTAGGAATGACACAATGGAAAGAACTTTTTAAAAGTATTTTCTATGTGTCAGGATGGGAGGTCCATATTGAAAGCAAATACATTTTGATTTCGATACGTTGATTTTTCTTGAATTGGCTTCGTTTACTTTTCCTTTGTGGCGGCTCTGACCCTCTTCAATAATTAGGGTAGTTTCATTAAAGATTTTTAAAAAAATAGGAAAAAACACATTTTGAGGAAGTTTCTCACCCGCCACCTACACACATACTTCCCTGTCTGAGGAAGGGGTTGGACTAGAAGACCTCCAAGGTCCCTTCCAACTCTGTTATTCTACTTCTCATCCAAGAATTGAAGAAGCTTCTTGGATGAGAAGTGAAATGTCTTCAAGGAAAAACAAAGACCATTGTCTTTTGAAAAAGCACCTTTGGCACATGAAGATTGGGAGGTTTATTTCTAAAGAATGGCAAAATGTTGTGCTCCCTCCAGTCCAGATTTGCTTCAATGTTAGGCAGTCTGATTTATATTATATCATCTATTTAGGCCTTAAGAATTTGGAAGGCATTTGATGGAACCCTAAACGCTTTGGAGTCTTTCTGGGCACGTATCCAGACATGAAATACCATGTCATTGGCCCCATGAAATCCTTCTCAAAGCAGCATCCCAATTAATAAAACACACTTGTTTCCATTTCTGTTTAAGTAGCCCTGTAGGATTTACCAATCTTGTTTTAATACTGGAACTGGATGAGTCTGGGACTGCAGATCCTGTCATCTGGTGTGCCACATCAAGGACACTGGGCGGGCACTCGTTTATGAAAATCTTATGAAGATCTGTGGTCTTGTTCTTGTTGGACATCTTTTCTTTTTTTCATTCCCCCTGGGGAAACAAATATTATGGAAAACAACAACTGCAGAAAGTTCTCTGTTTGGAAAATCTGCATCTTTGTTTCTCTATAAAATAAATAATGGAAAATGTGCAGGGATTCCCCCCCCCCCCACACACACACACCAACCTCTTAATATGTCAAGATGTGAAATGCTTAGGGTTGTATCTGAACTGTATTTATTCATCCTTGCCTTGCCCTTTCTCAACCCACCTACCTCTTTTCTCAGAAATTCCAGCCCCCAACACACACAAACAAAATACTACTTGCTTGTGACTTAAAAGAGGCACAAACTTTCTGAAAAAGAAATTGAAATAAAAATGTCAGAGAATCTGGTGGCAGCTTAAAGATGAACAAATTGACTATGGAGCATGAGAGTTCCATGGACTCAATACACTTTAATGTATTCATCTAACTGATATATTTATTGGAGTATAAAGATATAAAGAAGGGAAAGGGTGAGTGAGTGAGGTCAATAAGCAACAAGCTAGATATTATTCTAGTCCAATGTTTTTCAGCCTTGGGAACTTTAAGATATATGGAATTTAACTTCCCAGCCAGCATTATCCTGCCCCATTCAATGTGGAAGAAAGGGAAGAGGTGTACCTTATAGCAGGGGTCTCCAACCTTGGCAACTTTAAGACTTGTGGACTTCAACTCCCAGAATTCTGGGAGTTGAAGTCCACAAG
>JAEANM010015904.1:0-13459 GCA_017656035.1 Myanophis thanlyinensis
GAGAGAGAGATAGAGATAGAGATAGAGAGAGATCAAAACACAACAAAGAATAGACACAGTTGAGAGAGCGGAATTATTATTTTCAGAATTTTTTGGAGCAAAAGAGGAAGAAATAAGAACAAAAAAGAAGGAGCCCCCAATTGAAATCCAAGAGGAAGGAGAAATAACAACTGGAAAGGGAGAAGGAGCTGTAGGTGGTATACCCAGTGAACGTGAACTAAGACCTAGAGTAAAGAATCTTTTGTATAAAGAGTAACATGGAGGCGAAGAAATTGATTACAATTAATATAAATGGAGTTAATTCGGCTATTAAGAGAAAGAAAATATTTCATAAGAAAATAGAAAAAGAACTCGCAAGGCCATCACACAACCCATTATCCAAGCCGTTAAACACGGGAAGCTAATGGAAAAAAGATCACTACAAAACAAACGACCCAGGAGATCACAGCACAAGTACCAGGATATCATCATAACAAAACTCACAAGGCCATCACACAGCCCATTATACCAAATCAAGGAGCAGCAGCGCAGACAGCCAGCCCAGCACACCAGCCCCCCCACCCCACCCCCAGTATTTATAGAGAGATGGCAGCTCCGATCACACACTGCTTGCCCTGGCATGAAGCAGAAGGCACCAGCCTGAGGATGGTGAGTAGGACCTCAACAAAATGTTGCGAAGATATTTTCAATCTTACATGGGAAAAGACCCGAACACACCTAGACCTGCATACCCGTACCCATGAAAATGTACGAAAATACACACACATACACACACATTATTCCACTGGTATGTACATATTGCACATTGCACTGGCGCTGTGAGTCTATTGTATTAAGTCTATTCGTGGTATTATGTGGCATTTAGAAGTTGGACGGCCCATTGATAGAAGCTGTTTTTCAACCTATTTGTTCAGCTGGCTATGCTTCTATATCTCTTGCCCGATGGTAGAAGTATGAAGAAGTGCTGTCCCGGGTGAGAGTCATGCCTGAGAATTTTTCTCATTCTGTTGAGACAGCAGGATCCTGAAGTTGATACATTGGTCAGCTAATGAGAATCTTTAGGAAATACCCTGATGTTGAGACAGGTGGAAAGCAAAGAGAGACTGCAGAAGATGAGATGGTTAGATAGTGTCATCAATGCAATAAACATGAATTTGGGAAAACTCCATGAGAAGCGGAGAACAGGAGGACTTCCATGCTATGGTTTCCATGGGGTTGAAAAGAGTCGGACTTGACTTAGCGACTGAACAACAACAAAAAAAATCATAATTTACCTCTCAAGAGAGAATACTCCAATTACTTCTTCAATATTCTTACAGTTCTGCAATTGGCTTTGCTGCTTTTATGGGAATTTGTTGTAGTTTGAATCCCTCTTAAAGTGAAAGCCCAGATCCAGAACTTTCCTACATAAATTGAGTAGAAACATTATTCCCACTGATTTGGAAACTGTATTTATGTTGATGTACCCTAGAAGCGCCTGTGCCTTTAAAACTGTGTCTGCTATCAACTGGGAGCACTGAAGCTCTTCCCTGAGATATACACAAACAACACATCAGATGGTGTCAACAATAATGGCAATTTTAGTGCTACACTTTTGGACAGCAGTGAGAAACATGATAGGAAAAGGGCAGAGAAAAGTTGCAATTATAAAGACTGGAAATGATATAGCATTTTAGCCAAGAATGGGAGGGGCAATGTTTTACAATTAAGTGGAACCAATATTTATTCATTCAGTGTAAAGATAATGAAAGACATGGTTTTTTTAAAAAAAAAAACAAAGCTAAAATAAAAGTAGCCAAATCAAGATACTTAATGACATACATGTTTCTTCAGCAGTAAGTATATATGGAACTGAATCTGAAGCCAAAAATACATTGAAAATATGAAAGAATTTTAAAAAATAGCTTTTCTTGGCAGTTAAAAAATAGAAATGAGCATTTCTGCAAAAGAGCATATCTATAGAGGCTTTCTTCAATCACCATCATCTTTTAACGACCTGACAATCCCTTGCAGGGTAGAATCTGGGCAGCCGAATGGAGCTAAGCATTTACAGGCCTGATGCCCTTCCTGTCACCAATGCAGAGTTATATTCAGTAGATACAATCTCAACGTGCCCAGAGAGAGAAATCTGCTTCAACCTAGGATCGAACTCATGGCCTCCTGACTGTAGGGCAAGAGCTTCACCTCTAGGCCACCGCACCACCCAGAGGTTTTCTTCAATAAATTTCATTAAACCTCAAGAGCTGAGATGCAAAGAGAGGCTCTTCATGTCTTGACTGGGTGTTATCATCATCCAAAACAAAGCTTGTTTTGTGGCTTACTGAATAAGCAGCAATCGCTGGCGTCAAATACTATACAGGTAGTTTTCAACATATGACCGCAATTGATCCCAAAATTTCTGTTATTAAGCAAGACACGTGTTAAGTGAGTTTTGCCTCATTTTACATCATTTCTTGCCACAGTTTAAGTTTTACTGAATTTATATACCGCCCCCTCTCCCTAGGGACTCGGGGCGGTGTACAGCAAGTCAAAAACACATAAACGAAATCTAAAAGCCAATTAAAATAATTAGATACGCTGATAGTTTAAAAATTACAGGCAAGTTAGAATAAATTAAATTAACTCTAGAATTTAAAATTAAAGTAATATATTAAAATAAGTTCTTAAGTGAATCACTGCAGTTGTTAAGTTAGTAGCCCTGTGATTAATGACTCTGGCTTCTCCATTGACTTTACTTGTTACAAAGTCATAAACCACATGACCTCAGGATACATCATAAATATGAACCAGTTGCCAAGCATCTTAATTTTGATCACATGAGCATGGGGGTGCTGCAAAAGTTGTAACTGTGGAAAATAGCCATCAGTCATTTTTTTTTTTTCAGCGCTGTTAATTTGAAACGGTCACTAAATGAAATGTTGTAAGTCAAGGACTACCAGTGCTATGCCATAAACCAGAATTTACAATCAACACGCAGTAGCTGATTCAGTTTGCACTCTAAAACTAAAAGGAAACACCAGATTATGGCTTATTGTGAGTCGTCGTCTAAGCTAAAAGAAGTATTATGTGAAGAAGGAGAAGATATTTAGAAACCAGTGGTTTCCTCCAGAAAAAAATGTGATATAAAAAAATAAACAAAATCTTGAGGAAGTACTAGTTTTGCATAATTTCAGGTTGTTGCTGTCATTAATTGCAAAGTCATGTCCGACCCATCACGATCCTATGGACAACGTTCCTTAGGCCTTCCTGTCCTCTACCATCTCCCGGAGTCCATTTAAGCTCACACCAACTGCTTCAGTGACTCCCTCCAGCCACCTTATTCTCTGCCATCCCCTCCTTCTTCTTTTGCCCTCCATCGTTCCCAGCATTGGGCTCTTCCTTCTCCAGGGAGTCCTTCCTTCTCATTAGGTGGCCCAAGTATTTGAGTTTCATCTTCAGGATCTGGCCTTCTAAAGAGCAGTCGGGGTTGATCTCCTCTAGGACTGACCGGTTTGATCTCCTTGCAGTCCAAGGGACTCGCAGGAGTCTTCTCCAGCACCAGAGTTCAAAGGCCTCCATTCTTTGGCGTTCAGCCTTCCTTATGGTCCAACTTTCACAGCCATACATTTCAACTGGGAAAACCATAGCCTTGACTATACCCACTTTTGTTGGCAGGGTGATGTCTCTGCTTTTTAGTATGCTGTCTAGCTTCACCATGGCTTTCCTCCCTAGGAGCAAGCGTCTTTTAATTTCTTGGTTGTAGTCCCCAAGATTCCAGGTAGAAACCCAAGAACTTTTGATCTTTGGCTGTATCTATTGTTTTCAACTCTTCAATTAAAAAGTTAATACTTTATCTGGGGGTTCTAAAGGCATAATCTGGAATCTGAAGGCCTAGACCTATAGATCAGACCCATAATCTGATCTAAAGGCATGGGCATAGAATCTGAATTGCCATCCTATTTTATATAATCTTGTACAAGAAGTCCTTGACTTACAATCATATCTGAGCCCAAAATTTCTGTTACTATAGGAGACAGTTGTTAAATGAGATTTGTCCCATTTATGAACTTTCTTGCCACAGTTACGTTAGTAACACCGTTGTTACATGAATTTGGCTTCCCCATTGACTTTTCTGGTCAGAAGGTCGCAAAAGGGGATCGTATGACTCCAGGACACTGTAACCATCATAAATAAGAACCAATTGACAAGCATCTGGATTTTGATAAGCAAAGGTCCTAAGTCTGAAAAATGGTCATAAGTCATTTTTTGCAGTGCTGTTGCAACTTTGAATGGACACCAAATGAATGGTTGTAAGTCAAGGACTACCAGTATAATAAGTCATCAAAAATTTCTTACGAAATTTATTTAGTTATGCAATTTAGAATAGAATAAAAGAGTTGGAAGGGACCTTGGAGGTCTTCTAGTCTAACCCCCTGCTTAGGCAGGAAACTCTACACCACTTTAAACAAATGGTTATCCAATCTCTTCTTTAAAACTTCCAGTGTTGGTGCATTCACAACTTCTGGAGGCAAGTTGTTCCACTGATTAATTGTTCTAACTGTCAGGAAATTTCTTCTTATTTACTAGGTTGCTTCTCTCCTTGATTAGTTTCCACCCATTGCTTCTTGTCCTGTCCTCAGGTGCTTTGGAGAACAGCTTGACTCCCTCTTCTTTGTGGCAGCCTCTGAGATATTGGAACACTGATATCATGTCACCCCTAGTCCTTCTTTTCATCCAGCTAGAGACATATCCTGTTCCAGCAACCATTCTTTATATATTTTAGCCTCCAGTCCCCATCATCTTTGTTGCTCTTCTCTGCACTCTTTCTAGAGTCTCAACATTTTTTTTTTACAGAGTGGCAACCAAAACTGGTTGCATTATTCCAAGTGTGGCCATACCAAGGCATTATAAAGTGGTATTAACACATCACGTGATCTTGATTCTATTCCTCTGTTTATGCAGCCTAGAACTGTGTGTTGGCTTTTTTGGCAGCTGCAGGACATGGCTGGCTAATATTTAAAGTATTGTCCACTAGGACTCCAAGATCCCTCTTGCAATTACTACTATTGAGCAAGGTACCGCATATACTGTACCTGTGCATTTTGTTTTTGTTGCCTAAATGTAGAACCTTACATTTTTCACCATTGAATTTCATTTTGTTAGATAGTGCCCAATGTTCAAGTCTATCAAGATCCTTCTGTATCTTAAGCCTATCTTCTGGAGTGTTGGCTATTCCTGCTAGCTTGGTATCGTCTGCAGGCTGGATGAGTTCCCCATCTATCTATACATTTATTTAATCTAACATTCAAATTCAAAGGAAAGGAAATGTTGAAGGAAAAGCTTGTGAAGTACTGTTTAGAGCGTGTACTAACCCTTTAATTTGCATATGTTTCTGCCTCCTTACAAAGAAGATACTCCCAAATGCCTTACAAACCTCATTATAGCAAGATGATAACATACTGCAAATTAACTATTAGCATAGATTGAAACAAAACGAATGAACAAAAACTCACCATATTTTCTTTGGTAAACATATTTAGGGTTACTGAAGCACCCCCTGAAAAAAAGGAATACTAACTAAACTCAACTGTGGGGCTCACCAGATCAGGTCTCAAGAATAAGTTTTAGTCTCCTGACTTCACATAGCTTAACTTCACTGAAATCTATAAAGCATGGTATGGCTAGATACAAATTTTTATTGCAAACTAGAATGAAGCCACAGCTGAAAGTTGAATGCCTTCTGTCAGCATGAAAATGCAGTTTAAACCCACTTTACCTATTTCAATGGACTCTTGAAGTTGATGCCAAAAGATTGTTAGTTGTTGACATAACTGACATCTCTGTCCTGAGAACTGTCAGCTCTTGACGTATCTCATTGTGGCCAAACAGCTCTTGTAAGCAATTGACTATTTTCTTCATTCTTTCAAGGCAGCTCTCTATGGAACACATTGCTACAATCAAGGTAGTTCTGTGGCATAGGTAATCTGCTTTCTGCATAAACAATTGTAATCAAACAGAGACGCACTCCATCACTGCATGTTTTTAAGAAGACACTGGATAGTCACTTGTCTGAGATGGTATAGATTCTCCTGCTTGAGCAGGGGGCTGGACTAGAAGACCTCCAAGGTCCCTTCCAAACTCTACTCTACTTTACTCCACTCCACTCCTCCCCACTCTCCCTACTCCAGTCCACTCACTCTAGATGGTCAAAGTCAAACTCTCAATTTACACCAAAATGACAAGTGCAGGAGATGCAAAGAGAGATGATATATTTTCTGTAGATGTCCTTCTAGTCCACTGCCAACACCACTACTGTGGAAGAATGGTTGGTTGGTGAAATTGACAGAACTTGCTTAGATGGACCAACTGACTTGATGACATTGTTGATGAACGTCTACAATGGTCTTCCTCTTAAGCAAAAAAGAGCCACTGTAGACATTTATCAATAACTAGAAACATCCTGTGGATACTTATTGTTTTAATAATTGGTTTGATTTTAAATGAGTTGATGATTGGAATGAATGGGTTATAGAAAGAAGGGAATTATGATGAAATGTTTGAGAAAGAGTTTTATTAGAATTGTATGGAGAGCTGCTGAAAGGAAGATTAGAAGCTACTTCTTTACTTACCAACATACAGAGAGAAACACCAAAACATGGAGATCATGTTTTCTGTTCTTTTATTTCCTTTTCTTTCTTTTCTCTTCTTTCTTCTATTTTTTTCTTTTTATTCATTTTCACATTTATTTCATATTTTACTTTCTTTTCTTTCAATATATTCTTCTTATCTGTGTAAAATCTTTTAATAAAAACTATCTTTTTTTTTTTTAACAAAAGAAAGATATCATTCCTGCCACCCGAAAACTGAGAACCCCTAATGCCCATTTTAGGAGACAACACCAGATTATAATTTGGCTTGTTTTTTAAAGCAGAAATTACTCAATACCTTTTGCCATTGATTTTTAGTAACCTTATCTGAATATAACTAAAGTAGTCTTGCCTTCAGAACTTGTGTATGCTCCCTTGCTGGAGGTTTTCAAAAAGAGATTGGACAGTCATTTGTCTGGAACACTTTGGAACACCCTGCTTAAGCAAGGCTTGGACTAGAAGACATCCAATATCTCTTCCAACTCTGTTATTTTGTTAATCCCCAAGCTAGTGTCTACCACAAAAGTTAAAATACAATTTCCTTTACCCTCAGCTACCATGATCACAAGCCAAGGCAGTGGGTGGGGCGATAATGAGAGGAATCGCATTTGAAGCCCATCAGGTCAGAAACGGTTGAACTAAAGTATGAATCATTGCAGCCAGACCTTAAGAGAGGTGGTACATTTGCCAAAGTTAGTAGAAGAAGATTATGAGCTGCGGATGCCTGTAGCTTCATCGTCAAGAAAGCTATGCCAAAAAGCATCCATAAGCTGTGTAAGTGATCTTTAAGGAGGAGTACATTTCCATCTACAATATGCCTTGGCAACAAACTGGATATGCAGACAAAGGGCAGGGAGGAATCGAAGATAAAACCAAGGATTTGTGCCATGTCACCATGGTGGAAAGTTATGTTGTTGACAGTAACTGAGAAGAGGGAGGTTTGAAAGCAATGGAGAGCAATTCAGCCTTTGGCATAGCGAATCTCAGTTGGCAATGAAACATCTAAGGAGAACAATCGGGCAGGAAATAGGAGGTGTGGGGCTGGATGAAGGGAAAAATGTCTGAGATAGGAAAACAGAGAGAGAGAGAGAGATGGGAATGGATTTTTCTTCAAGGGAGTAGATAAGGGATAATTCCACAATAGCATAGAAACCGCAAGCCAGGCAGGTGGCAATAGAAGGACCTGAAAAGAGTTATAGTTGGCAGAAGCAGCCAATAAATAAATAAAATAAAGAGAAGATAATATTTAAGCACTGGCAATGTGAAGGACAGAAATGGTACCAAACCCCTAGAAACAAAGCAGAAGGGGGGGGGGGGGAGCCAGCGACATAGTATGATGCTGAATGGAGACCAGAAGCATGGAGAACTATTTAAGAATCAAGCCAAAGAAAGTCAGATTACCCACCATGACAATTGTGTTAGGATTACTTTGTCTTTCCTGTCTACTATCGCACGGCAGGATTTAGTGATAAAGCTCTTTTCTTCAGGATAAAAGAGCAGGGGATACAGGTTAATGTCTTGCTTTAATGTACTCACCCCTGGGCAGCACGAGGCATTTTCCTGCTTCAGACAGGAAACCACTGTGAGCTTCTGCTTCTCAGAAAATGCAATACCGCTACGAATGTTTCTTCCTTAAATTTGCTGCCCCTTCATGACACCCAGTAAGTATCAGTCTCTTGGGTGATAGCAATAGCACTTAGACTTATAGACCGCTTTACAACTCTCTCTGAGCAGTTTACAGGATCAGCCTACGGCCCCCAACAATCTGGGTCTTTATTTTACCAATCTCAGAAGGATGGAAGGCTGAGTCAAACTTGAGTCTAGTGGGGTTCGAACTGCCAAATTGCAGGCAACCGGCAGAAGCCTGCAGCATTGCATTCTAACCACTACGTCACCATGTCTCTTGATGGAGCCAATCTGCCGAGCCAGAATGAGGGCTGTGAAAATATCTACAGACTCTCTCACATCCTGAACACAAACTGTTTCAACTTCTTCCCTCAAGACAATTCAATTCAAATCTTTATTGTCAATGCACAACATGCACAAGGCAATGCTATTGGGTATTGCATGCCAACACAACTGGATACAAAGACCATTTCCTCCCCCCCCCCCCCATGCTGTCACTCTGTTAAACAACTAATTCCCACAACACTGTCTTGTGCCCTAGGATATTAAACCATGTAGTAGGGCTGTATTACTATTATCCTTCTCACCTTGCTGTTCCTTTAGCATCTTATGATTATCGCTTTGTTGTTTGCATCTAATGATCTATGTTGATTGCTTTTAGTTATCTTATGACTATCACTGAGTGTTGTATCATGATTTATGATGATTGTATTATGATTATGTTTATGATTTATCACTTGTTGCTTGAATGTACTGTGAGAACTTGCACTGGAGACAAATTCCTGGTGTATCTAATCACATTTAGTCAATAAGTAATTCTATTCTATTCTATTCTATTCTATTCTATTCTATTCTATTCTATTCTATTCTATTTTACTCTACTCTTATCAGAAGCCATGCAATGAAGCAGATGCTCTTTTCAAAAGTTTCAAATTATGTCAGTGGTGGAATTCAAATTTCTTTACTACTGGTTCTGTGAGTGTGGCTTGGTGGGCATGGCTGGGGCAGTCATGTGACTGAGTTTCTGTAAGCAGGGCAATAAAGATTAATCTAGAAACAACACCAGAATGGTTTTTTCCTGTCTTCCTTACAGGATTAACCCTGTAAAGTGGAAAAAAACAAAAGGAGATTTCTTCTAACAACCGGTTCTCTGAACTGCTTAGAAAATTTACTACTGTTTCTCCTGAACCTGCTAGAACCTGCTGAACTTCACCTCTGAATTATGTGTGTGTTAAACTTCGAGCAACTGTAGATATAGTACAGCTACTAGTCATGCGGTTTTCTGAACCAAGCATTGTAGTGGTCCCTGTCTCTTATCAAGATCACAATCTAATGATATTTCTGTAGAGTTAAAAGCAGATGGAGGCCTCTGTTACAGAGCTAAAGGTATTTGATTTCCCCTCTTAATTCTGCTGGAACCTTCCCATGCTACTTAGCCACCATCCTTGACAAAACTAATTTGGGGGTTGCACGCACAAATTAACTGATGTCAGACTGTGTGCGGGAGTGGGGTGTAGATTTAAGCAATATGTGGGTGATACATTATTAATTGATTCACTGATTCTGTGCTACATAATTAAAGGACGTCTTGAAGAACATGGGCAGGTGCACAATTGTTCATATTGTCATGCCCAGATTCTGTTCAGACTGGAAGAAGAGTTAAAATGAGAAAGAAATAGAAATGCAAACACCTCCTTAAGGACAACTCAGATAAACCCCTAAGCCTTTATTGTTTTTGAGAAGATTACAGCAGCAAAGCCCACCATTCTTCTTCTCAGACTGCCATGTCAGATGCAAAAAAGGAAAAAAAAAAGAATCTGGTTATTTCCACTGTAGCAAAAATCAACACAAGTGTTCTGGAATATTGACATATCATACTTCTTTTTACTACGGTCCATTTATTATTTATGAATTGCTACATTCATATATCATATGATAGCTTCATATCAAGAACCAATTTGGCGGCTTAGAAACCAGGAGTCTGTGAATTCTAGTCCCACTTTAGGCATGGAAGTAGGCTGGGTGACTTTGGGCCAATTATCAGGAAACTGTGAGTTCAACTCAGAGGTGAAATTCAGCAGGTTCTAGCAGGTTCACTAGAACCTGTAGTAAATTTTCTAAGCAGCTTGGAGAACCAATTGTTAGAAGAAATCTCCTTTTGTTTTTTTCCACCTTACAGGGTTAATCCTGTAAGGAAGGCAGGAAAGAAACATCCTGGTGTTGTTTCTAGCCTAATCTTTATTGCCCTGCTTACAGAAACTGCCCACCCAGTCACATGACCTCCCTAGCCATACCCACCAAGCCACGCCCACAGAACCAGTAGTAAAGAAATTTGAATTCCACCACTGGTTCTAGTCCTGCCTTAGGCATGAAAACCAGCTGGGTGTTTTTGAGCCCGTCCCTCTCTCTCAGTCCAGCCCATCTCACAGGGTTATTGTTGTGGGGAAATATGAGAAGGAAAGAGTATTACGCATCTTCATTACTTCCAGTTAGTTATAAAAATAATAAAAGGGAGGATAAAAATCTAATGAATAAATAGATATAATAAATAATGTTGCAGTACCAATTTTTTTATCTTGGCAAAAAACAATGAAAAAAATGATGACTTCTAAGAAGAGATTAAGGTTGCAACTTGTTGCAATTTACCAGATTTTAGGATACTAGAACTTGGCAAAAAGTTTATCTAGCATTGTAAAATCCCAAAAGTTTCTGGATAGTTTGACAGTGTTGAGGGAATTATTTGTTTAGCAGAGCGATGGCGTTTGGGAAAAAAAACTGTTCTTGTGTCTAGTTGTTCTGCTTTGCGGTGCTCCATAATGTTGTTTTGAGGGTAGAAGTTGAAGTAATTTATGTCCAGGATGTGAGTGGTCTGTACATATTTTCCCAGCCCTCTTTGTGACTCATGCAGTATACAGATTCTCAATGGAAGACAGGTTGATAATAATTGTTTTTTCTGCAGTTCTGATTATCCTCTGTAATCTGTGTCTGTCTTCTTGGGCTGCAGAACCAAACCAGACAGTTAGAGAGGTGCAGACTCAATGATTCCTCTGTAGAACTGTTTCAGCAGCTCCTTGGGTAGTTTGAGCTTCTGGATTGGTACAGAAAGAACAATCTTTGTTGTGCTTTTTGGATGATGTTTTTGATGTTAGGTGTCCATTTTAAGTCTTGAGATATGATAGAACCTAGAAACATATCGCTTCACAGTGCTTTACATCCTTCTCTAAGTAGTTTACAGAGTCATCCTATTGCCAACAATCTGGGTCCTCGTTTTACCAACCTTGGAAGGATGGAAGGATGAGTCAACCTTGAGGCTGGTGAGATTCAAACTGCCAAATTTCAGTCAGCCGGCAGTCAGCAGAAGTAGCCTGCTACTGAATTCTAACCACTACTCTTATAAGAACAAAAACCCTTAAATAGCAGTAGCAATACTACTAAAACTTACTGTCCCCACAGTGCTCTACAGCATTCTCTGGGTGGTTTATTGCCCAGCATATTACTCTCAATAATCTGGCTCCTCATTTTACCAACCTCAGAAGGATGGAAGCCTAAGTCAACCTTGAGCTGGTCAGGATCGAACTCCAAGATGTGGGTAGAGTTTGCCTGCAATACTGCATTTTAACCACTGTGACACTAAGGGCTCAGTGCTTTTAATGGGTTTTAACCCTGAGCCCCCAGAGTTAAAAGCCATTAAATCTAATCTGCAAAAGAGTGCCATCCATCTGATGAACAGCCTAAGACATAGTTTCTCAACTTTGGCAACTTGAAGATGTATGGACTTCAGCCTAGCATAACTGGCTGAGGAATTCAGGGAGTTGAAATCCATGCATCTTCAAGCTACCAGGATTGAGATACACTAGCTAGCTAGCCTAACCATTTCAAAGCCTCCATATCACTACTGCATCACAGGGCACGATGTTAAAGCTAAGTCTTCAGCACCTTCCAGAATACCAAGTAAAGCTAACCCAACCTTAAGTGGGGTATAAAATACTATCATATGGAAATCAAAATTTCACTAGGCAAAAGATTACAGCAGAAGCAGGAAAGGAAAGAACCAAGGAAATCCTGAAATATATTGTCAGAGTTTGCATCAGCAATCAGTTCCAGAAAGCACACACAAGTAAATAATTCAACAGGATTCCATTACATATATAGTATATCTTTGTATATATTTTAACAAATGAAGTAAATATACAATACCCTAAAACTCTTTCAACATGGTAGAAAGAAGTAGCAAGCAAAAGACAAGCAGAGGTGAGGAGTTTAAGTTTCTGTTTCAGACTTGTTTCAGTTTCAGAGCTGAGCGCAGAGCCCAGGTTCCAAAACTGTTTCAGTCACCAATCATCTCTCATTGGCTGATCTGTTTCTATGTCTATTCATTGGCTGACCTTGTTACCATATCTTTCAGTCTATGAACCAAATTCAGTGACATACATCCAGATATTTCAGCCTTGAGGTCTGCAGTTCCATACTGAACTCAAGATGCACGCTGAACGCCATAAATATTACTAGTGTCCAGCTATGCATAGGTAGTATTCCTGCACCGAATAAAATGTCCTAATATATATAGATCAGTGGTGGTGAACCTTTTACTTACCGAGTGCCGAAAAATACATGCTTTGTGCGTGCCATCCACACTTGCATGCTGCTCCTCCATGTGTGCTGCATGTGCAACCACACCATCTGTGCATGCATGCAGCTTTTGCACATGCAATGAGCTCCAAAGATCAGCTGGATTTCCTGCTGCAATCGGCACATGCACAGTGGAGGCCCGAAGAACAGCTGGGTCTCTGCAATCATTCATGTGTGCATGTGCAATCGCATGTGCATGCTCAGCTAGAGGTAAGTTGGTCTTCAGCTTGTGTACCCAGCAAGATGGCTCTGCGTGCCACCTGTGGCACCCGTGCCATAGGTTCACCATCACGGATATAGACCATTACATACTCTATCATAGGCCTCTCTATGGTGGTCTAAAACCTTCCTCCAGGTTCATCCTCCATCAGCTATAAAGAAGAGTAACCCAATTTTCTATTTTGCTGGCAAAGATAGCATAAGTTGGAAACCAGTTTGTAAATGTAATATAATACAGAAACTTACATTTAAGTATCTATCCCTTTAAGGGTAACATTATTTGTAAAGTTTCATTATCCTTTTTGTTCAATGGACTGGATAATCATCATGCTTAAAATACACAAACATACACACACACA
>JAEANM010015905.1:0-13457 GCA_017656035.1 Myanophis thanlyinensis
TCTTCCAGAGTTATTGGGGCCTGGCCAGGCAGAGGCCAAGATGCCCCAAACCATCTTTGATCAAATTGGCAGGGCTGCGGCCATGGCTGCCCCCCCCCCCCGGGTTCTCCAGTTTACCCTATTCTTCAGGGAGGGCAGAGCCGCCAGGGCCGGGGATATTAAGACTGTCCTTGCAGATGTTGAGAATGTCGGCTTCCAGCCAGGCCCGCCAGGCCACGGACGCGCTCCATGGATCTTTCCCAACCAAACCGGCAAGGCCGCGGCTGCCCCTACCCCCCAGTATTCCGAGGAGGCCGAAAACGCCGCCGCCACCATGGGAGAAGCTGGAACCGGGCCAGGTCGATCAGGCCACACAGATATTGCCACCACCGGAAGCACCGACCTCTGGCCAGGCCGCGAAAACACCGCCGCCCTCGCAGCCGAAGAAGCCGAAAACGCTGGAGGCACCATCATTGCCTTCGAAAATGGTGACCCCCAGCCGAACTGTGGAAATGCTGCGGGGCATGAAGACACCGCCGTCATCCAGCTCACCTCCGCCTCCACTGCCGCCAGTCCCAAAACCGACTTCGCCGCCGCCGCCCTCGCCAAACTCGCCGCCCCCTAGCTGGGAAAACAAACCAGCCGGGGACTCGGCTGGGAGCAGGGCCCTCCAGGGCCAGATGGATACAGCCCTCGGGGGGGTCGGTGGGGGCCTGAGACATGACCGATAGCCGGGTCGCTTGTCTTGCTTAGCAACAGAAATCTTGGACTCAATTGTGGTCATAAGTTGAGGACTACCTGCATGTTGTGGTTCTAACTATGAGAAGATCATTTCCTTTTGCATCCTTACTTCTTTTGGTCTTCAAAATGTCTAGTTTGGACTCCCAAATGTATGGCAAATCTCAGGTATTCATGGCATGACCTGTAGCAGCTTTCTAACTCCTCCACATTATTATCAAGTCCTATCTTCACCTCCTGCACTTTGCACTTGTAGAGGTGGTGGGGTTGTGGTGGTGGAAGAGCAATCTCATTTGAGATTTTCCTTTCTAAAAACAAAGGGTGAGAAATGTAGGATGTTCTTTTAAAAATAAGGTGAGAGTTTTCACATAATCACAAGATCCCAGGAATGGAGCTGTGAAGCATGTTCACTTTAAAAGTTGCTGCTTTAGGGCTTGTAATAAGGCTGAGGGTATGTTGGGTGGAATCTTGACTGAATCAAAACTAGAAATTTTTCTGCAGTAAAAAAACCTGGGATTTTGCCCATGGATATATAACACTAATGAAATCTGTAAAGAAAGTTTTTGAAATGATCCTTGTATGTCACTGTTACTGTAGGTGTGTAAATGAGGGTGGTGTGACCAGGGATTTGGGACAGAAAAGTATCCAGGGCTTTATTTTTGGAACATTGTCTACCCCACATCAGAAAAATTCTATTTCAAAGGTTTTTTTAAATGGAACCATCAGATTTCTGCATATTTTCTTTTCTAAAGACTGGAATAAAATAGTTAACATCAATCAAAAGTTCCTGAAGTTTAAAAACTGTTAGGTTTGTCAGACTAGAAAAGGAAGACTGGAATTTTCTTACAAGATCAAAAGAACTAGAAATGCTTTTTTGGTTGTAAAAGTAGAATAAGTAGTTCTTTATTAGATTATATCAGATGCCCCCACTTCCCAAACACTCAGAAAAATGCACAAAACACAATATTTAAGAGATGTCAGTGTCTCTTCTATTTGTACAAATACAGGGATAAATAGTCACATCTTGTTTGCGGTCATTGCCTCTCACACTTTATATATAAAAAGAGTTTTGTTTGAAAAGAGGCATTGCACACAAGTACACATACATATAAAATGCCTCTTTCCACGCAAGGCAAAACTCTTCTAGGGAGCTGATTTTGGAAATCTGTGCTCATGGATACTACGGATGGAAAATTAATGCTTCATTTTGCTTATCTGACCATGGATCCACTGCAATTTCAGGGGGAGCTTGTGGTTTTTCCTGATACTCAGTTACAAGATTCAGCAAAGGCTTTTGTCACAACTTGGAAGGAGCTAGTCACAAGGGCCATGGACTGAATCGTTTTGTGATCTTCTCTGTATGTGAACCTGATAGAGCTCAATGATTTACTGAGTGGCTCAGAGAGATGAAGAAAACATAAGAGACACTTAGAGCATTAAGTGACATAAGAGACATTTAAAGTCTTCAGTGGAACTATATCTACATGGAGGGAACCATACAGTAGGATACCTCAGGGCTCTGTCCTAGGCCCAGTACTCTTCAACATTTTCATCAAAGATTTAGATGAGGTGATAAAAAGGGACCTTGTTAAATTTTCAGACAACACCAATCTGGGAGGAATAAGCAGCACTTTAGAAGATAGGTTCAAAATTTAGAAGGATCTTGACAGACTTGAACACTGGGCCCTATTGAATAAAATGCAATTCAATGGTGAGAAAAGTAAGGTCTTAAACTTATCCATGAAAAACCAAATACATAGATATAAGCAGTATCTGGCTCAATAACAGTAATTGTGAAAGAGATCTAGATGTCCTTGTGGACAACTACTTAAGTATAAGCCAACAGTATACGGCAACTGCCAAAAAAGCCAATTCAGAGTTTGGCTGCATCAACAGAAGGATAGTATCAAGATCTTGTGAAGTGATAGTACCACTTTATTATGTACTAGTAAGAGCATATTTGGAATTCTGCATTCAGTTGGACTCTTTCTGGGAAAATCCTTTGGAAGAGGACTTCAACCTAGTTGCTGTTGAGGAAGTTTGGGCTATGAGCTCAGCCATCTCTGTTCTGGACCCATGCTCCTTTTTGGTTAAGATCTCCTGGGAGTTGGCATGTGGTTGCGTCTGATAGTAATTAATGCCCTTTGCAGGAGGGGGAATTGCTACCTGCTCTGAAGGAGACAGAGGTATACCCCGTTCTCAAGAGCCATCCTTGGACCCAGCAGTATCTTTTAGGGAAGGTTGTTGAGGGTAGTTGGGTTTTATGGAAGCTTGTTCAGATGGTGGTTGAAAAGTGTCCAGAAGCAGATTATTTGGCCCTTTTCAGTCTGGGTTCAGACTAGGACACAGCACTGAAACAGCATTATTTGCCCTTGTTGATGAGCTTTGGAGAGCTCAGGGAGGTGGGGTGTTGATTCTGGCCCTCATGGAACTCTCAGTAGTTTTTAAAACTATCATAGAATCATAGGACTGGAAAGGGAGTTTGGAGGTTTTTCTAGTACAATCTCCAGCTCTAAGCAGGAGACCTTATACTTTCCTAGACAAATGGCTGATTTAAAAAAAATCTCCAGCAACGAATACCCAGAACTTCAGAAAGCAAACTATTCCACTGATAAATTGCTCTCACTGTCAGGAAATCTCTTCTTAAAGTAGTTCTAGGTTGGATCAATCTTTAAGAAGTTTCCACTCATTGCTTCTTATCTACTGTCATGTGTTTTGGAGAATAAGTGAACCCCCTCTTCTCTGTTGCCTGGGCATTCAGTACAGGAAGACATGTCTCCTATAATCCTTCAATTCAAATTCAAATTCAAATTTATTGGTCACATACACAGTCATACATGGTACGATATGCAGTGAAATGCTTAACGCGACCACCCGTGACCGCGAGTAAGTTAAGGCAAAACGGGAGGGTGAGGTAGGAAATAGGTTAGGGATAGTTGGGAAGGTGGGAATTAGATACAGTCATGGTTCCTGTTATAGGCCTGAGTGTTCTTGTGGTTCCTGGTTTAGTGTCCATATTGCCTGTAGAAAGAAGCTTTTTCTCATTCTCTCTGTGTTAGCCTTCAGAGAGCGACGACGCTTTCCTGACCGCATCGTGGTAAACAGTCTATTGTTGGGGTCCTTTGCTATTTTCTTAGCTTTGGTTCGGCAGCGTTTGTTGTAGATGGAGTGCAGCTCGGGGAGTTTGGTGCGGATGATGGGCTCAGCTGAGCGTACCACTCTCCGTAGTGCTTGTCTGTTTTGCATGGTACTGTTCCCAAACCAGGTTGTGATGTTGCCCGTCAGGATGCTCTCTACAGTGCAGCAATATATCTAGTTCCCTTAACCATTCATCATATGATTTAGCCTCCAGATCTTTTATCGTCAGATCCGTGTTTCTCTTCTCTGCACCATCAAACATAGTATCCTTCAGGACCAGCTTGAGGGGTTGGGAATGGGAGGCATTGTGTTGAGTGGTTCTCCTCTCTTCCATGGCTGGCTCTGGTTGGTGTTGGTGAAAGAGGAGAGATTGAGCCTGAAGCTCCTGTCATGTGGAGGCCCCAGAAGCGCAAACTTTTCACTTCTCCTTTTCAACATTTATATGAAACTGCTGGGGGAGGTCATCTGTACGTATGGGGTGAGGTATCACTAATATAGTGATCATCAGTATACTGATGATACCCAATAATATATCTCCATCTACCTAGCTGGACAAGTGTTGGCTGTAAGATAACCCTGGCAAGATGGAATGGTTCTGAGGTTTTGTCCCCATTCTTCCCATTGAGGCCAGATGATATTTCATTTTTGGATGGGGTGGCACTCCCCAAACTGAGTTGAATGCACCATTTGGGAATCCTCCTAGAGTAGACTCATGGCTCCTGCTCAAGAACCAGGTGTCAGCATGGTTGGGGGCGAGGCTTTGTATAGATTGATTTGGTACTCCAAATATGTACTTTCCTGAGCCAGGAAGCCTTGCTCATGGTCACTCATGCCTTGGTCACCTCCCGTTTGGATTACTGCAATACGCTTTACATGGGTCTTCCTTTGAAGACCACTGGGAAGCTACAAGTGGTTTAGAATGTTTTGGTGCTCTGCAAAAGATGTATTTATTTGTTTAGTTGGGAGCAAGAGATGAATGAAATATGGAATGTGGTATAGGGCAAAATAGGAACATCAAAACATTTAAGTCACTTTGAAGATTGTACAATCTGGATAGCCAGAGTTTGGTTGTCCTTAGGAGTCTTAGGTATTACACAGTTATTTATTGTAGCTATATTGTGCATGAGGAATCACAGATTTTTATGAATGTGCATGCTTTATGCTACATTATAAAAGAGTTAATTTTACAAAGCAGCACAGCTGCTTGTGCCTGTACATTGGTATACCTAAGTAACACCTCTACCCTGGCAGTATAGACCACTGACCATTGGTGCTTTTAAATATAATTCAGGGTGGTGGTTTTTATCTATAAATGGTGCAGTGGTAGGATACTTGTGAAACTGTCTATCTCCTATCCCATCTGTCTGACCACCAAGATCTGACATCATTGGCATTTGGGTCCTATTGCTTATTGTCAGTTTGGCAGGATTCAGGAGACTGTTTCCTGTTCCTATTGCTGTTTGACCCCTTTGTGATAACATCCACCTGAGATTCAATTAGCCTAAATTATGTGTGTCTTTTAGAAGGCATTGAAGATTCATTCTGCTCCCCACATCCCATTAGGCATTGGGTCTGGGAGTGATATGTCCTATTTGGTGAATTTCCTCCCAGCACTCAAGTGCTTGTTTTTCTATTTAGTTCCTGTTTATTGTTTTCCCTGGAGGCGCAGTGCAGTATTGCAGGAAAACTCTGCCCACAGCCTGGAGTTCAATCCTGACAGAGCTCAAGATTGACTCAGCCTTCCATCCTTCTGAGATCTGCAAAATGAGGACCCAGATTGTTAGGGCAATATACTGACATTCTAAACTACCCAGAGAGTGCTTTACCGCTGTGGAGTGGTATCTAAGCCTAAGTGCTATTGCTATGTCTGTTTTGTTTTATTATGTGGTTTTTACTGATTCATTGTTATTGATCATGTACATACACCTGAGTCATGTGGTCAGTAAAGTGGCTATAGAAATAGAGTCAATAAATATATAATACATAAACATAATAAAAAAAGAAAACCTTGCATTCCTTCCCAGTCTAGCCTAATGGCACAGTCCTCCAGGATCTGAAATAGTGCACATTTCTTCCTCCTCCTGCTCCTCCTCCTCCCTGCCCCCTCTGCAGTTGCCCCTTCTGAAGAGGAGGAAGCTGTGTGTGTCATTGTTGGCGTGGGCGTGTCGGATGCATGTAAGAATAGCAACTTTCGGTGGCTGGCAGTCCTTGGGCCTGCTGTCGCCTGGGCACTCAATGCTTCATTGTCCCGAAGGGTTGGCTAGGCAGGCATTGTTTAGTGTGCTGTGCTTGTCTCCGTTTGGGGAGAGGGAAGGAAATGAAGGTGACAGTAGAGCAATGGCTGGTGCTCTGTTGTTTTGTGCATGTTGTTAAACCGTTATATTTTACATCTCACAAAATATTATATTTGTTATTTATTATATTCTCATTTCTGCTCCAGAGGTGAAATCACATTCAAGATTTCTGGAGTTTTACAAAAGGATAGGCAAGGCAGGGAATATTGATGCCCTTCTCTGGAAGGAGAATGCTGTCCAACCGCTGCTTGTATGGAGTGGGGGAGGATATGCAGGTTATGGCTTGGAACTGGATTTCTTCTCTTTCTAAAATGACATAAGATGGGTTCTACTGCCATAACTAACAGGGAATGTTATCAATAACCTCAAATTCAGGTGAAATATAAATCTGTTCTTTTCCTTTCTTTTTTCAGTGACTGAACAAGTAGGGCACATACCAGAGTCACATTTAGCAAGTGGCTGGGTACATCTGTCTGTGCATGACACAGCAGGAGGAAGAGAGAACGCAATGCCTAAGCCTCTGCACTCTCTCCCTTGCAGGCATGTGACCTTGGCTTTGCAGAGCCTTCTGAGAATGGCAGAGCTGATACACACAGTGAACAAGCAGGTTGAAGCTGTAGCAGCACAAATTCTTGTGATCTGGAACAAGGGTTGATATAGTGACTATTTTTACCATAGTAGAAGACAGTCATGGCTGTTCTGCAATACTTGTTTAGTATAAGAACCCTCATCTCACCATTGTGATTTCATTTGGTGGAAGACCCACCTCATCCCTTTTTTACTTTATTATTTATTATTATTTTATTATTTGTTATTCGTTTAGTTCACCACACATTCATCCAGATGTTCAGACTGGATTTGGCGATCTACCTAAGGACCTGGGCTGGGCAGATGTGGATCTTTGATTTTAGAGATATTGTCTGCAGGATGTAAGCTGTTCTGAGTAAAGCCGCCTTTTGCAATTGGCTGGCAGTAAAGGTGTCAGTGCTGATGGTATTCAAGTGGTGCTCCAATTGTTTATTTTATAATTTATTAATATCATTATTGTTATTCTACCATGTTTTCCCCAAAATAAAACCAGGTCTTATATTAATTTTTGCTCCAAAAGATGCATTAGAGCTTATTTTCTGGTTGGTCTTATTTTCAGAGAAATATGGTACTAAATGCATCCATCTGGCTGACAATCTTAACTGGGGCTAATTTTGGGGATAGGGCTTATAAGCATCCTGAAAAATCATGCAAGGGCTTATTTTCAGGTTGGGTTTTCTTTTCGGGGAAACACGGTATTATTTACTATTTATTATTGGAACAGAATGTTAGGAGACTTGCACTTCCAAGGGTGTCCTTCTGGTAACCCAACCGCTGTCTCATAGATAAATGGATTTTCATACACAGTTGGAAAGATCTTGTGAGCCTTCTCTTTTGTCTTTTAGGAATTGGCAGTGCGTTGGATTTCCAGTACTGCAGCTCCAATTTCAGATTCTGATGATGATAATGTCATGTTGTGGCTAAATGAGTGAACTAGGAAGTCCTCAATTTAGATCTCACTTCAACCAAAAACTCAATGAGAACCAAGAAAGAATCTATGTGCATGTGTACACCCATTCTGTTTAACAGTATAACCTTCTGGGGGCCATTCATTGATCATGCTAGAATGTGATGAGAATTTAAATTAGTGAAGGCATCAAAACGCCTAAAGGACCTCTCAGTAATACTGAGACCATGTTCCCCAGCTGAAATGTTTTTTTGACAACATATTATCAACAGTCTGCTATCAGACATGATGACTAAGTACTGTGGGCTCAACAATCTCAGCATTCCTAGAAGGTGTCAGATTGGGGAAGGTGGTATAAAATTACCCAGGTTGAGACTAGACAACAAAATCTTGCAGCTATTTTTTTTTCTGAGCTCCAACTATCCTGGAAAAGGAATCTTGCAGCAGTTGCAGGTTTGGAAAGTACTTCAGTCTTCAGCTTGAGCACATAGTGCAGAAAAAGGATAATCTAGAAACCTTCAAGAGTGGTACTGGAAGCCAGTTTTTAACCCTCCATCTCTCATTTCTAATCTCACTCCCTGGATATTTGGAGTAGTGCAATCCTAAAGCCCACAGCCTTTAGTTGATCTCTGATGCTCTGCATGACATATTCAGTTAACCTTAAGAGTTCATAGGTCTTGGAAGTCACTGAATATTAGATGTCTTTTTTTAAAAAGAACAAGTCTTCTTTTTATTTTTATGAAAGGTACCTTTTAATATAATTCAGAAACCAACAAAATAAGGACCAAATAAATGGAACACAAACAAATGAATAATCTTCTTATTTTAGTTTACAAATGAAACAGTTTTGAATTTCTGATGATTTTGCTAAATAACTATGTTTTTGTTAACTAATTTAGACATGACTTTTTCTGGAACTTTGCATTTTATTAACAAATACAATAACAACAACAACAATAATATATTGCATTATTTTAGGTATATTCCTCTCATATGCTATTCATTTGTTCCTTTTTCCATTTGTTACCTATTTTAAAATGCATATTTCTATCATATTAATGGATGCCAAAGCATTATATTATGCTAAAAGCAGAGACAAAGACAATGTTGAGAAAAGTATATTTAAAAATCAGTACATAAAGGTAAGATATTTGCTTCAACAATGGCAATGTGTTTTCTGTATATAAAATGAAGGATAACTCCACTAGGATGCCTTGTAGAGACACTTTTAAAGCCTATCCCATGGCAATGAAAGCAGCGAACGACATTAGTTCTCTGCTCTTATTGCATCCACAGAGTGTTACCCATTGGCCCTGTTATCAATCCCCCAATCCCTTCTAGTCCAGGGGGGCTGAGGCAATCATCTTCAGGGCAATGCAGAACAATATGTTGAACACCTGTCAGATAAAATCATACAGACTTCTTGCCTATTAGAACTTTTGCATGTTCAGATGCATATCTGAACATATCTGCAGGTCCAGATGAGAGATGCTTAAGGAGACTTCTTGCCTAGTAATTTGGGAACAATTTGACCCTGTTGGACATAAGAAAGTGGACAAGGACCTCTGTGCTGTTAGGGCAATCACCTGTCATTTAGACCTTTGTCCCTCCTGGCTGGTGAAAGCTTCCAGAATGATGACCAGCAGGTGAGTTCATGCAGTGATAAATTCCTCACTGTAACAGGAGACATTCCTGGAACCTTTTCAGGAGATCCTGTTTGTCCTTACCTTAAACAACCATCACTCGATTCCACCTGCCTGGACAATTTCCCCTTTTTGTGGTAACTCTGCAGCTCTGGATTAAATGGACTTTCTAGGCCCCTTTCAATCCAGATTCAGGCCCACTATGATCTTACAAATATAATTAAGCACTAAATTTCTTTTGTTAAGTGAGTTTTGCCCCATTTTACGACCATTCTTGCCACAGTTGTTAAGAAAATCACTGAAGTTAGTAATCTGGCTATTAAGTGAATCTGTTTTCCCTATTTATTTTGCTTGTCAGGAGGTCAAAAAAGGTAATCACGTGACCTTGGAATACAGCAATGGTCATAAGTATGAACCAATTGCCAAGCATCTGAATATTGTTCACATGATCATGGTATGCTACAAACACCATAACTGTGAAAAATGGTCATAAGTTACTTTTTTCAGTGCCATTGTGAATTTGAATGGTCACTAAGTGAACTGTTGTAACTCAAGGACTACTTGTATAATGTAATTCACAATAGTATAATTTAACATTTATTTTCAAGCATCATGGAATTGTTAAAAATTCCAGTATTTCTTTAATGTAATTTAAGTAATTGAATATATTTTAAAACATTTCTAAAATCAAAAACAATGAATATCAAAAACAATGGTCAACCCAATGTAAACCATATGAGATTAAGAATTACAGCCATCTCTATGTAACTAATTAAAGACTTTAAAGACAAGCCCATATCTAGAGTTATAATCTAAACGTGGTTTCCTCATTGAATTAAATTCTGGGTCAGATTTACCGTATTTTTGGACTATAAGACGCACCTAGATTTAGAGGAGGAAAACAAGAAAAAAAAGTTTTTGGCCTCCGTGCGTCTTGTTTTCACCCTCCTGAAACCTCCGTGTGTCCTGTTTTCACCAAAAACAGCTCATTTGTGGCCTGCAGAGTGCTTCTGGGGGCCAGGGAGGGCAAAAACAGGATGCAGGGAGGGTTCAGGAGGGTAAAATCAGGCCCATATTCAGTCTATAAGACACACATATTTTCACCCACTTTTTTTTTGGGTGGGTGGGGGGAGTGCATCTTATTGTCCAAAAAATACAGTAGTTTCAAAATGTGAGCTAATTCTGGACATTGAGGCAATTTCCCAGAGCTTAATTAGCATAGGTTCTTTGGCAGAAGGAACTGAGCATACTTTCCAATAGGAAGCATAGACTATCCTTGTAAAGCTAATTCACTGTACTTTGTGGGAATATTAAACTGAGAAACATTTAATTTAAAAGTAGCAGATAGGAAGGGAAAGTCATCTTTTAGATTTATAGTATTTCATTCTATTATAAATAATTTTCCGAAATTGTTGAGTTGCAGCATTGCACCAAATATGGAAGAAAGACCCCATCTGATTTTTACATTTTCAGCCATTTTTAGAGAATCAATTGTCCATTTTAATAGTCATTACAGGATAGAAGTAATGTACCAGCAGTAAAACATACTTGTTTTCTCTTAAGTGTAACATTTGGTATGGCTTGTAATCCATTTAAATTCCCATTGTTTCATATGAAATATATCTGAATTCTTTATTTAATCATACAGACTTAAATTTGTTCAATTTATGAATCATATTTCATCAATACTTTATAAATAATGACCAGCAAAACCTTCAAATTTTGTGTATAAAAGTTTCCAAATTCAGCCACTTCTTCAAGTATTTCCCTTGTTTTTTTGATACAATACTTTCAATACCTTTCGATTTGAAGATATTGAAAGTGATCAGGTAGTTCTGGATATTCCGAAGAGAAAGTCTCAAAAGATGAATATAAATCACCAGGATATGACAGATTATATCCCAGAGTTCTGAAGGAGCTGGCAGATATTATCTCAGAACCATTGTACCATATCTTTCAAAAATCCTAGAGCACCAGAGAAGTACCTGAGGATTGAAAAAGGGCTGATGTAGTTCCCATCTTCAAGAGAGGGGAAAAAACCAGACCCAGGAAATTACAAACCATGTGCGGAAAGCGGTGAAGGAGGCTAAGCAGCGTTGTGGGAGGAAACTGGAGTCACAGCTCCAACAGAGTGACTCCAGGAGCCTATGGCAAGGCCTAAAAACAATAATGGACTACAAACATTCATCAACATCTGACAAGTTGATCGCAGACATGTCCCTGGCAGACAAGCTGAACATCTTCTACGCCCGCTTTGAGAATGCAGTCAATAGAACCAATGGAGCTAGCAATGCCAACGCTAGCGACACCACGGGCTACAGCCAGGAAAAGAATACCAATGCCGGGAACATGCCCACCATCTCTGAACATGAAGTAAGGAGAGAATTCAAGAGAGTGAATATCAGGAAAGCAGCAGGACCAGACGGTATCTCAGGTCGTACCCTAAGATCCTGTGCAGACCAGCTAGCACCTATGTTCACAGAGATATTCAACCTCTCCTTACTCCAGTCAATAATCCCCACATGTCTCAAAGAATCCACCATTGTCCCAGTCCCTAAGAAACCACATCCAACTTCCCTCAATGACTACCACCCTGTAGCCCTGACCCCAGTAGTGATGAAATGCTTTGAATGACTGGTCAGAGACCTCATCACTTCCTCACTACTGGACATGCTGAACCCACTACAGTTTGCCTACCATCGAAACCGCTCAATTGATGATGCCATCTCTCACCTTCTTCACACATCATTTACCCACCTGGACAACAGAAAAGGGAACTATGTCAAAATGCTCTTTGTCGACTACAGCTCCATATTCAACACAATAATTCCCTCCACACTCACTGTCAAGTTGGAACACCTGGGACTCAGCCCACCCCATGTCAGTGGATCTTCAACTTCTTGACCGGGAGACCACAGACTGTAAGGATGGATGGACAAGTCTCAACCTCACTCACCCTCAACACTGGAGCACCCCAGGGCTGCATTCTGAGCCCTCTGCTGTACTCCCTATACACATATGACTGCACGGCCACCACTAACTCCACCACCATCATCAAGTTTGCTAATGACATCATTGTGGTGGGCCTGATCTCTGACAACAATGAGACAGCCTACCTAGAAGAGATCACAAACCTGGAGAACTGGTCGGAAAAACAACCTCCTCCTTAATGTCAGCAAAACAAAGGAATTGATAGTGGACTTCAGTATAAAACAGGAAAGGAAATACTAGACCCATCAACAGAAGCCCATAGAGAGAGTGGCTAAGAAGATAGTGAAGGACCCTAGCCACCTCAACAATAGACTGTTTACCATGATGCGGTCAGAAAAGCGTTTTCGCTCTCTGAAGGCCAATACAGAGAGATTGAGAAGAAGCTTCTTTCCACAGGCAATATGGACACTAAACCAGGAACCACAAGAACACTCAAGACTATAACAGGAACCACAATTGTATCTCATTCCTATCTTCCCAACTATCCCTAACTTATTTCCTAACCTATCCTCCCATTTTGTCTAGACTTACTCTCCTGCCCTACTATCAATCGCAGTTGCGGGTGGTCGCGTAAGCATTTCACTGCATATTGTACCATGTATGACTGTGTATGTGACCAATAAAATTTGAATTTGAATTTGACCAATCAGCCTAACATCAATACTTGGGAAGATGCTAGAAATATAATAAAAAAAAAACAGAATGGAAAACAACTAGAAGCAAATCAAGTTATAACTAGTAGCCAGCATGGGTTTGTTAAAAACAGATCATGCCAAACCAATCTGATTTCATTCTTTGATAAAGCACTAAATGCTGTGGACATATTGTGTTTCCCCAAAAATATGACCTATCCCAAAAATAGCTTCTAGTCTGATTTTTGGGGGTGGGCCTAATATAAGCCTTACCCAAAAATAAGGCCCAGTGAAGGGCTTGGGCATGGCCAGCACAGGAGGTAGCTCTTCCTCCCAGTCACCTCATGGCTGCTCGGCCCCTTAACCATGGCTCACAGATCAGCTGAACCAGTGAGGATTGGGAGATCTGTTTATCCAGGTGCCTGGAGATGTTTCCAGCACACTATTGCTGGCCCAACACTGCCCACAGTGCCAAGCAACCTTGCAGTTGAGAGCCCCTCTCTTCTGTAGTTCACCTTCAAATCTCTGTCTCTGTCTCTCTCTCTTT
>JAEANM010015906.1:0-13457 GCA_017656035.1 Myanophis thanlyinensis
CTCCAGTGTGGAGCATTTTGTGGATAGTAAGTCCACTCTGACGAGTAAAAGTCTTTCCACATTGCGTACATTTATACGGCTTCTCCCCTGTGTGGAGCTTTTTGTGGTTAGTAAGAACACTTCTATGAGTAAACATCTTTCCACACTCCATACATTTATATGGCTTCTCCCCTGTGTGGATCATCTTATGGGAAATAAGATTATATCTTCGGGTAAAGGACCTCCCACATTCCATGCATTTATATGGCTTCTCCCCTGTGTGGATCATCTTATGGGAAGTAAGGTTACTTCTTTGAGTAAACGTCTTTCCACACTCCATGCATTTAAATGGTTTCTGTTGTTGGGCAAGGAAATCTTGCATTGGAGCATTCGTGGAAGGGGAGCTTCCCTGATTCCAATTATTTAATTGGTTTCTCTCATAGCTTTTGATTTCCATTTGAATTCCGAACTTCTCCGTTCCATCTTTAGCATTGAACACTTGGAGCAGATCACAGGAATCTTCATTCTCCTGCCCATTATTACCTTCAAAGCAAAAGAGAAATGAAAATGATAACAAGGTTAAAAAATCAAATTGTAAAGTCAATGAATTTCCTTCTGAATTTCTCTGAAATCCCATTATGTTGTACGTTTGCATGCTTACAGTGTAGTGTTATATAGACATGATCATTTCTATATTCATGAGTCATGAAAGCTTTGAAAATATCTAAAAACATATATTTTTTACAATTATCTCTACATATGCAAATCTCACCCAAAGTCAGTTTTGATTTAAGGAATAACCATGGAAACATCCAAGGAGAAATTAGGAGAGATTTATTGGAATGGGTTCATTTAAACAGAGACTGGTGAGAACTTTTGAAACAGGTTACTTCTTCCCTGGTGTACCTTGGAGCAGTTGCTCCACAATGTCTGTTGGGTAGGCGGGAGCCCTGCTTGGTCTGTTCCTTGATCCCAGCAATGAGACTTTGGAGCAAAATCCCTTGCTTGAAGCCTCCCATTGGCTTATAAACGCTCTTCGCCCTGAGAATGGAAAGTTTGGGAGGCTCAAGAAAGGCTATTTTGCTATACCAAAGACTCATCAGCTGGCAAATGCTTTTTGGCCAGATCTAGTACAGGCTTCGGTTTGCAGAGAATGGAAGCCTAAACATCTTTAGTACGAGATCACCAGTGCAAGATCTCAGGCTACTAATGTTGCATGATCTCATACTGCAGTACTTTAAGCCTGTGTTCTTTTAAGAACTGAGCACTGCATAAGATCCGGGGCAAAAGTCTTTGAAAATGGAGAGTCCTTCCCTTTCTTTGCAAGGCATTTTGCCCTGGATCTTTTCAGGCCTTGGTTAGCAGAGGGCAGAGGCCTAAAGCACTGTAGTGCGAGATCATGTGAGGTCAGTAGTGCGAGATTTCCCTCTACTGATCTCACACATCTCTCACTACTTTAGGCCTATTTTTTCTGCAAATGCACCGAAACAGGCAAAGGAACCAATGGCTCCCTATATGGTCGCAATGTAAGTTACGGCAGGGTGGAATTGGGATATAGGCAGGGCAAATGTTGCAGTGTCTCTAGTGTCATTCATAAGTGTGAATGAGGGCCGTGGCACTGCAACATTCATAATTTCAGGACTGGTCTTAAGTATTTGGGGGAGGGCTAGGTCATAACTTGGAATGGTCACAAGGGGAACTCTCATAATTTGGGGGTCTTTGCTCTTGAATTGGCTTGGAAAAATGCTCTTCCATGGCTTGAGCCTGAAAGTTCTGCTCTCACACAATTTGGGGAAGTTTCAGATGACAAATGACAACAGATTCCTCTCACATGACTTCAGAGATCATGTAAAAGCACACCTCATTCTTTTCAGTCTCCACAAATAAGTTCAAATAGAAATTGAAAAATATAGATAAGAAATGGCACAGAAGGCATGAAAGCAAAGAGACACTGATTCTTTCCTTCCTTGGAGTATGAGAAGGCCAGAATTATTTCTTTCTCCCTCCCAGGAGATAATAATCTTATTAATGGTTTTTAAAGAAAAAACTGTCTTCTTGAGCTCTCTGATCGGGGACTAGAAAACTCTTACCCAGGGAGACCACGTTCCTATGGTTTTCAAGCATGACTTCCGAATGCAGCGCTTTCTGGTCAGGATCCAGCTGAGACCATTCGTCCTCAGAGAAATACACAGCCACCTCCTCAAAGGACACAAGACTCTCCTGAACACGGAAAGAACAACAGAACAGGATTCAGAAGATCTGTTCATCTTCATCAATGATTTACATAAGAGGATAGAAGGAGAACTCATCAAATTTACAGACACAACCAAATTGACAGGAATACCAATATCCAGAAGATAAGCTGAGATATAGAAGGATTGACAGATTGGGCCCCATTTAACAAAATGAGAATCAATGGTGAGCAATATAAAGTTCTACATTTATGTTATGTTTGTTTGTTATGTTTATTTGATTTCTATACCGCCTCCCTCCTGAAGGACTCAAGACGGTGTACAGCCTATTAAAAACACAGATATGTAACAATTTAAAACCAAATTAAAATTTAAATAAATACAGTGGCTGACAAATCGAATTAAAACCAATTCAAATAGAAAGTTAAAAAATTTAAACAATTAAAATTTAAAAACTAATTTAAAACAATTTAAAATTTAAAACCCCCGAGAACTAGGCCAGATCGGCCTGTTGAAATAAATGTTTTTAATGCGCGCCAGAAGGTCCGTAGGTCCGTGATGGTCTGGATCTCCAGGGGCAATTCGTTCCAGAGGGAGAGTGCACCCACAGAGAAGGCTCGAACCCTCGGGGCTGTCAGACAACACCGTCCAGACAGTGGAACCCCGAGGAGGCCCGCCCTGTAGGAACGCACAGATCGGCTGGAGGCGGATGGTGGCAACAGGCGGTCCTGTAAGTACCCGGATCCCAAGCCATGGAGCGCTTTAAAGGTAAGAACCAACACCTTAAATCGCACCCAAAAGGCCACAGGGAACCAGTTCAGCTCGCGCAGAAGAGGTGTAATGTGGGAGCTCCAAAGAGCCCCCAAGATCACCTGCGCAGCCGCACTCTGCACCAACTGCAGCCTCCGGATGCTCTTCAAGGGGAGCCCCATGTAGAGAGCATTGGCATAATCTAAGCGAGAGGTCACGAGGGCGGAAGTGACTGTGCGAAGAGCGCCCCGATCCAGAAAGGGCCGCAACTGGAAGATCCTACGGACCTGATAAAAAGCCTCCCTGGAGACAGCTGCGATCTGATCTTCCAACGACAGCCGTACATCCAGGACACCCAGATTGTGAGCCCCCTTTATTTTTTAGGAAAATAAAACCAAATGCAAAGGCATAGAATAGGTGATACCTATTTCAACAGTAGTAAGTGCAACAGGTCTTGGAGTCCTAGAGTCAGCAGTATGCTACAGTGGCACAAAACCCCAACACAATCATAGGTTGCATTAAGAAGGGGATAGAATCAAGATGACATGAAACACTTTATAATGCCTTGGGAAGACCACACTTGCAATATTTTATCTAGATTTGGTTGCCAGGCGTAAAAAACATCTTGAGACTCTAGAAAGAGTGCAGAGAAGAGCAACCAACATTATTACTGGACTGGAGGCTAAAACATATAAAGAATGCTTGCTAGAATTGGATGTGTCTAGTAGTTTAATGAAAAGAAGGACTAGAGGATGGACATGACAGCAGTGTTCCTAGAAGCAAAGGATGGAAACTACTCTAGGAGATAACCAACCTTCAACTAAAGAGAAATTTCCTAATAGTGAAAACAGTGGAATGACTTGCTTCCAGAAGTTGTTCTTAAATTGTTCTTAATCTGTCTCTTAGGCAGGAATCCATTCTGGTCTACGTATATAAATTTGTTCAAGAACCCTTTTAATCTCTCTGCTATTATTGAAGCAAATACTTTATAATCGTATAAGCTATCCTTGCTGACAGCAACTTAAACCTCCTATTCTGCTGCCCATTTCATGGAAGAACACAAAAAGAATCCAGTCCAAGCAAGGCGGAAAAAGAAGGAAAAAGCATTCTGCATACCCGCTTCCCTTCTTGAAGCGAGAATATACATCTAATAAATTTTCTCTTTCTTACTTGTTTTGGAGGTTCAGCCGTGGTTTGATCTCCATCATAAAAACCAGAAAACTCCATTCTGTGTATCACTGTAAAGAATAAATAATTTCAAAATGCATAATTAACAAAACAGGAGGAGGTATTCTATAGAAGAGAAGAGAAGAGAAAGTGAAAGTAAGACAGATGGGTAATCGGAGGATCTTCTATTACCTCCTGAGGTGTCCTGACTTTGGTCATCCCAAGGGATCCTCCCAAAAAATAACTCCTGAGGAGGATTTGATGGATTCTTTTTTGCCTCAGGATCGCTGATATCCACAGTGCAGCACTTCAAATATGAGCAAGGAAAAAAGAAACAATGTACATCACATGACAGGAAAGTGGATTCTTATATTTGAAACACAACCTCAAACCCTCCAGTATCCATCTTGAGTGAGAAAACAATAGAACAATGTCCTACAAGAATTGGTGGGATACCCTCACATATTATGAATGTCCCAGAAGTTCTCTATTCCCCTTTGGGCTCCCTAAAGTCTACCACCTGCAACTCCACCTGTTCCTTCTGCTCCTCTGCTTGGCTCAGGAGGAAGCCTTCTGTCAGGGCCACCGCCTGGGAGCTGGTCTCTGCTCCGCACTCTCGCACCCAGCTCTCCATCTTTGGGGGCAGAAGGAACAGAAGCTGCTCCAGAACCACCAGGTCCAGCATCTGGGCTTTGGTGTGCTTTTCTGGTCTCAGCCATCGCCTACTAAAGTCATTGAGTCGGCTGCAAAGTCCTCGGGGACCTTCAGTCTCCCAGTACTGGATGAAGTTCCCGGGCTGAACTTGTGAAGGGAGGATGGTTTCCTCCTCCAGGATCTCCTGTCCGGTTGTTGCCCAGAGCTTCCCCTCCTTCCCAGGCTGAAGAGCTGAAGAGCCTTTTCCGCTTCTTCCCTCCTTGGCCAAAGGTTGGGTCTCCATTCTGTCTCTCTCCTGCAGAGCAACTCCAAAGGGCTCCAAGGACTCTGCTGGATCCCCAGCTGCCTTTTCCTTCACAGGATCATTTCTGGGGAACCAGGATGGATCCCTGCAAAGGATTCCCCTCTTTCTCTTTCCCCAGGAGAAAAGTTTCCCTTGCAAAAGACTTCAAATGGCTTCCAGCTTCTGTATCTGAGATGGAAAAGAAAATAAAGAATCAGGAAGTAGAATTTCTCCCCTGAGCAACTTTCACCCAATCTTCCCGAAGCCCCAGGCGGGTCATCCCAGCGCAGGGCCGGGAAGGAGGCAGCTTCTCTCCCCCTGCGGAGACAGGCCGGGCTACGGAGGATCGGGCCCAGAGGGAACCTGGTGCGAATCCTGCCTCCTCCCCCGGCTTCTCGCCTCTCCTCGGAAGGCCGACCCTCCCCTCCCCCACTCGGACTCTTCCCCGGACATGGGGCGATAACGAACCCTCATTTCTTCCGCTTACCCCAGCAGGGAGAGGGCGGCTGGGGAGCATGGGACCCGGGAAGAGCCCCCCTCCTCAGCCGGGACACGTCTGTATCCTTCCCCCGTCAGACTTTCGCGCAAGCCTCTCCACCTCCTCCGGAGCCCCAGGGGTTAAGGAGAATGAGTGCTACGTCCTAGAGTGGCAAGCGCTTGTGATGTCACTTCCTTCACAGCCTTCTCTAGAAAGGCAGCTGTGACGTTCGCCCGCCAGTGGCCCAATGGGAAGCGCCTGGCGGTCCCTTATCTTGGCAGAGGGCGCCCCCTGGTTGATTTGGTGCAAAGTGCCAGGATTCTGGAAAGGGCGGGAAAAAGAAGCACGTCTGAGGGAAAGGGAGCGGGCAGGGATGATGGGCGTGGGTATAGGAGGAAAGGCGCATCTCAATGGCTCCCCGTCAGACAACGGTTTCGGCGTCTCCAGCGGCGGCACTCTCCTTCCAGTCCAGGAACCGTCTGTAGAGATGGAGAAAAATCTCTCTGGAGGATTTATATTCGTGTCCCTGAAGAGCAGCCGCCCTGAAGGCTGGATAGAGATTGGAGGAGGCCAAAAAAGGCTCCAAATCCTGTCAGAAACAGCCAGGCTGTCAGAAGAGGACCAAGGAGGCTGTCTGGAAAACCCCACTTGTGTCTTGCGGTTGTTGGGAACGCCTACCTGAAAGGGGAGGAAGATGGGACACAGGCAGGGAAGCCACCATGGCGAAAATGATAGTTTTTTTCATTAATTTGTTTTTATATTTATTTAATTTGATACATACAGGTGTCTTTCTCAAATTATTCCCTCAGCCTCTCTGTAAAGGGGGAACCAGAAAGTGCAGAGACCCGCTCCAGCCTCTTCTGATGAAAGAAAAGGAAGATGGTGAAAAGGAACATAAACTATTATGAGGAAAAATTTTTTTACATAGCACTAATTTGCTTCAAAAAATAAAACTAGGAAGCTTAAGCACTTTGGAGAATTTAAGGCAGGGATATATCATTAGACCATAAATGAAAAGATGAAAATATTTAACCACATTTGGAGTCGACTGACACACAAAGCGGTTAGCTACGGTGAAGGAAACAATTGAAAACAATGGAAAGTGCTTAAAATTCATTTAAAAATGGAGATAACCCTTGATTTTTCTTTTAAGAAACTTCACCAGTTTGACACAAAGTTTAATAATCCATATTTGAAAAAAACAGCTTCAACTGAGGTAAAACATGTTCCCAAAGGCCATCGAAACACTTTAGTCAGTTATTAATTTTTAATACAACAAAGACAAAGATAATTTTATGTATGTTTAGCAAGTAACACCACTGCTACTTAATTTTGTTTCAGTTAACTTAATGTTATGGCACATTATAAAAAGAAAAATGTGACCCTAATGCCTGAGATAACTTTTGCCAATGCATTTCTTTCAGCTTGTGTACATTCTGGCCTTCTTTGAAAGAGAAATTGTTCACCCTGAAGCTTTTTGCATACACTCTACATAGACATCTGTCATCATTCCATCACATCATAAGAGGTCTTTGACAGAAAAAGGATTCCTGCCTCTGCATTCATATTGGTTGACTCAGATCTTAATTTGATACAGCTGACAGAAGTTGGATTGAGTGATCCTTAGTTCCCTCTGAGGTTGGTTGGTGCACTGATGATGTTCCTTCGTTTCAATCAAGCTCAGAGAGAACCAAGAACCCTTCATTTCAACCGAGCTATTCGCAGGTTGGATTGTTTTTGGTATCCTGACATCCCAGGGAAAGTTCCTATTGACATTTCTTCAGGTTTTATCAGAAAGGACTGAAATAGTTTTTTAAAGTAGTTCTTAATTTCATCTTATTTTGGTTCATTTGGACCATTGATTTCCAAAGGTCTTCTTTCTTGATTGATCCACATTTCCCTACCACAGCTTTCTCTTAATAAAAATACCCGCTGTAATGCTCCATGTATAGAGATCGCTTGGAACAGACACAAAAGTATGCATACTTCCACAATGCAACAACCATTCTGCATTTGAGTAAATGAGTTCAAGCAGCACTTGTTTTTACACAACTGTGTACAAAATGACCATGGCACTGAAAAAATGATAGCTATAAGTAAACAGCATGGCCAGGCAGCTGTGAAGGCAAACAAAATCCTAGGATGCATCACCAGATGTATCCCCATCAAGAAAATGGAGGTCCTAACCTGCTATATAGGGCTTTAGTGAGACATTTAGAATACTGCATCCAGTTCTGGAGACCTCACTTAAAAATAGATATTGATAAGATTGTGTTCAGAAATGGGCAACACAAAAGAAGGCAAGGAAAGATCACCACAAAATTAGGACAAAGAGCCTCTGAGTTCCATTCTTTAATTTAGCATCATTATAACCCCATTCTCCTTATGGTTTTCTTAGTTATAACTTGCATTACATAATGTGAAGCAGAGTTGCAGGCAGATTTCAACATTAAGCAAAGCAAGAAAAGCTGAAACAGAGATTCAGGACTAATGCATTTCTGCCTGCAACTCTGCTCTAGTAGATATACTCATCAGAGGCAGTTTCTTGAAATGATTGATGAATCTTCCCCCACTTAAATATTGTCAGCCACACAAAGCTTTCAGGCCAAATGATAACCTTAATATCCACTGATACCCATGTTTGTTTTAAAACCTACTTAGCAAAAAAAAAAAAAAGCACAAGGATTGAGAATTCAGAATCAGAATTGATATGGAAGGAAACTTGGAGCTCTTCTAGTCCAGCCCCCTGCTCAAGCAGGAGATCCTATACCATATGATATTCCTATAGGATCTATTTCAGACAAATGACTATCCAGTCTCTTCTTTAAAAAATCCAGTGAAGCAGCCGCATTGTCTGAAGGAAATCTGTTTCACTTGGAAGATTGTTAATTCCAGGTTGCTTCTCTTGATTAGTTTACATCGTTTCTTGTCTTGTCAAACTCAAATCCTGTAACCTTTATCTTTTAGTCTTCAGGTCTTTAATCATCTTAGCTGCTATTCTTCGTACTTACTCCAAAGTCTAAACTAGGGTGACCATATTTTGATTTCCAAAAAAGAGGGTGAGAAAAAAATAGTTTCTACTTATCTTGTACTTGTTCTCAAGCGGCGGGGGGGGGGGGGAGAAGGGGGCGCAGCTCCACAGCGGCTCTTCTCCCGCCACTCAGGTGCTGATGGGGAAAAGCGGCTCCCGCAAGACGAGCATGCGCTCCATCGCAGGGAGGCGGCGGGGGGGTGCAGCTCCGCAGTGGCTCCTCTCCCACCGCCCAGGTGCTGATGGGGAAAAGCAGCTCCCGCAAGAGCATGCGTTCCATCGCGGGATTTCTAAGCGCGATGGAGCGCATGCTCGTCTTGCCGGAGCCGCTTTTCCCCATTTGCCCAGTCATGACATCTCTACTTTTTACATCCAGTCCGGGGCGTCCGGGTGGGTTTTATAAATTTATAAAACCCACCTGGACGCCCTGGACTGGATGTAAAAAGAGGACATGTCCGGGCAAAAAAGGACGGTTGGTCACCCTAGTTTAAACATGCTTTTGTAATATGATGACTAAAACTGGATACTGGATGCAGTATTTCAGGTGCGGTCTTACTAAAGATTTATAAAATGGTACTAATACTTTACATGATTTTGATTCTATACCTCTGTTTATACAATGAAAAATTATACTACGTTTTTTGACGGTGTCTGCACACACACGACTCATGTTTAAGTGATCATCCATTCAGAGTCCAAGATCCCTCTCACAGTTATTGTTTTTGAGCCAGGTTTCATGTAATCTGTTTTTCCTGCCCAGGTGTAAAATTTTTTCTCCATATTAAATTTAATTTTGTTAAATTTGAATCTCATTTGAGATTCAAATTGTGTGTCAACTGTGTCTCATTTGAATCAGAAAGGCACAATACACACACATAAAAATCTAGATAAGTGGCGCAGAAGAGGTTAGATTGCAGTATTACAGGCTCACAGGTTCACAGCCAGGATTCGATCCTGACCGCCTCATGGTGGATTCAGCCTTTCATCTTTCTGAGCTTGGTAAAATGATTGCTGGGGCCAATATGCTGACTTTCTAAACTGTTTAGGCAGTGTGATAAAGCATTGTGGACTGGTATATCAATCCTAGTGGAATTGCTATTGCTATATAGTTTCACCCGAGTATGGATCAGTTTATGAGAAGATTACCATCCCGAGCAAACTTCTTTCAACATTCCATGCATTTATATTGTTTCTGCCATGTGGATCATCTTCTGGGAAATAAGATTACATCTGTGAGTAAAGGTGTTTCCACAATCCATGCATTTAAATAGCTTTTTCCCTATGTGGATCTTTTCTTGGCTTCTAAATCCACTGCCCTGTGTAAATACTTTTCCACACTCAATGCATTTATACAGCTTCTCACCCATGTGGATCATCTTATAGGAAATAAGTTTACATTTTTCAGCAAAGGTATTTCTACATGCATTTATATGGCTTTTCTCCTGTGTGTATCTTTTTGTGAATAGTAAGTTTCTTGCTCGCAGCAAAGGTCTTTCCACACTCCATACATTTATAGGGTTTTTCTCCCGTATGGAGCCTTTCATGGATAGTAAGTCCACTCCTACGAGTAAAGGTCTTTCCACACTGTGAGCATTTATAAGGCTTCTCCCCTGTGTGGAGCATTTTGTGGTTAGTAAGAACACTCCTACGAGTAAAGGTCTTTCCACACTCCGTGCATTTATACGGCTTCTCCCCTGTGTGGATCATTTTATGGTAAGGAAGATAACTTCGTTGAGAAAAGGTCTTTCCACACTCCATGCATTTATATGGGTTTTCCTCTGTGTGGATCATCTTATGGGAAATAAGATTACTTCTTTGAGCAAAGGTCCTGCCACACTCCATGCATTTAAATGGCTTCTCTCCTGTGTGGATCTTTTTGTGGCAACTAAGTCCACTTCTATAACTAAACATCTTTCCACACTCCGTGCATTTAAATGGTTTCTCTTTCTGGACAAGAACGTCTTGAATTGGAGCATCCGTGGAAGATGAGCTTCTCTGATTCCAATTATTTGACTGGTTTCTCTCATGGCTTTTGAATTCCATTCGAATTCTGAACTTCTCCGTTCCATGTTTAGCATTGATCACTTGGAGCAGTTCACAGGAATTTTCATTCTCCTGCCCATTATTGCCTTCAAAGGAAGAGAAATGAAAATGTTAACAAGGTTAGAGAAAAAAATCAAATTGTAGAAAGTCAATACATTTCCTTATGAATTTCTCAGAAATTCCATTATGTTGTATGTTTGATTTGTTATAGTGGTGTGATGAAGACATGATCATTTCTTTATTCGTGAGTCATGAAAGCTTTGAAAATATCTAGAAAATATCTCTTTCTTTACAATTATCTCTATATATGCATATATCAGCCAAAGTCAGTTTTTAATTAAGAAATAATCATGGGAAACATCCAGGGAGGAATTAGGAGAAAATATTTATTGGAGTGGGCTAATTTAAACAGAGACTTGTGAGAACTAAAACAATTTTTAAACAAGTTCCTTCTTCCCTGGTGTACCTTGGAGCAGCTGCTCTACAGTGTCTAGGGGACGGGTGAGAGCCCTGCTCGGCCTGTTCCTTGATCTCAGCGATGAGACTTTGGAGCGAAATCCCTTGCTTGAAGCCTCCCATTGGTTTGTAAATGCTCTTCGCCCTGAGACTGGAAAGTTTGGGAGGCTCAAGAAAGGCTATTTCGCTACACCAAAGACCCATCAGCTGGCAAATGCTTTTTGGCCAGATCTAGTACAGGCTTCAGTTTGAAGAGAATGGAAGCCTAAATATCTTTGGTACGAGATCACTAGTGCAAGATCTCGGGCTACTAATTTTGCGTGATCTTGCACTGCAGTACTTTAAGCCTGTGTTCTTTTAAGAACTGAGCACTGCACAAGATCCGGGGCGAAAGTCTTTGAAAACGGAGGGGCCTTCCCATTCTTTGCAAGGCATTTTGCCCTGGATCTCGTCCAGGCCTTGGTTAGCATAGAACAGAGACCTAAAGCACTGTAGTGCGAGATGACGTGACATCAGTAGGTTGAGATTTTCCACTACTGATCTCGCGCATCTCTCACTACTTTAGGCCTCTTTTTTCTGCAAATGCACTGAAGTACGCAAAGGAAATGACAGCTCTCTATGTGGTTGCAATGTAAATCCCGGTGTGGTGGGATTGGGGTATAGGCAGGGCAAATATAGCAGCATCTCTGATGTCATTCGTAAGTGTGAATGAGGGCCGTGCTGCTGCAACATTCATAATTTCAGGACTGGTCTTCACTTCGGGGAGGTCTAAGTCAGACATGGGCAAACTACGGCCCACGGGACTCACCCAGCCCGTTGGGCTTTTTAATCCGGCCCGCGGAACTAGTTCTGCCCTCACTGTGACAGTGGCAGCGTACCCGAGAGCACGGCACCCTCAAGAAGCATGGCTCCTGCAGCTTCGCTGGAGGGTCACTCTAGGGGTGCTGCTGCCTCGGTGATCGGCGCGTCGCGAACGACCTACACGAGGCTGAGGATGGGTGCAGGATGATGACCACGAGTGGCTGCTGCCCCCGCACCCCTCGGCCACAGGGCTAGTCCGGAGCACAGGGATGCTCCGCGCCCTTCCGTGCCTGCCGGGCCCCTCTCCTGCCGAAGAGGCCGCCGAGCCATGTGGGGAGGGCCGCGGGGAGCCGCCCGGCGAAGCGGGACAGGCTGCTGACACCCGCATGTCTTTGCAGGCATGGGATGCCGAACGCAGCAGCCATGGAAACGAAGGTAAGTGGGTGGCGAGCAGGAGCGGGGGTGTGTGTGTGTGGCGTGGCTCTGAAGCGGCAATGCCGGCTCTTCTCCCGCCGCCCAGGGGCTGCTGATGGCGAAAAGCGGCTCCAGCAAGACAAGCATGCGCTCCACTTCGCCAATTACCGTATTTATCGGCGTATAACGCACACTTTTTTCCTTGAAAACAGTGCTGAACTCGTAGTTGCACGTTATACGCCGGTATCTAAATTCCCCCCCGTCAGAGTTTTTCCATGTCTCTCCATGCGGCCGGGCAGAGCCACGGGAGCTTGGGATTCCCCCCCATGCGAGGGCAATTCCTCTGCCGGCTTCTGCAGTAGCGGCGGCCGGCAGAGGAGTCCCCCTCACATGGGGGGAGGGGGGGAATTTTCAAACCTCCGCCGGCTTCTGCAGCAGGGGCAGCCGGCAGAGGTTTGAAAATCCCTCTTCATGCGAGGGGGATTCCTCTGCTGGCCGCCGCTGCTGCAGAAGCCGGCAGAGGTTTGAAAATCCCTCCCCATGCAAGGGGGATGCCCCCCGTGCCGCAAGGTAATCCTCTGCCGGGGAGGGGCCGTGGGGCGGGCGGGGGCCTTTTGTGCCAACTGGGGGGAGCGGCAGCTTTTCTCCAGGCAAGCTGCGGCTGCAGCAGAGGCGGGCGGGCAGCGGGGTGATGCGGGTGTCGCAGCCTGGCGGTTCCCGGCCGCCCCCCGCCCACTGGCATCGGCGTCCGGTGCGGCCCAGCGGCCACGGAGGGAGAGTCCGGGCGAGGGAAGGGTCTGGGCGGCAGTGGCACTCAGCCTCCTTCTCTACCAGCCGAGGGAGCGCAGGGCAGGCAGGCGTCAGGGGTGCTGCCCAGCCCGGGGCTGCCTTGGGGGGGTGTCATGGGGGGCCTCCCCGCCACCTCTCCAGCCGGCCTCCCTTGGTGCCGCGTCCCCGGGGACCGGCTGGGGCTGGCCCGGGCTGGGCTGGCGGGGCTGCGAAGGGTGGCCGGGCCTGGATGCTGCGGCTTTGAGGGGTGGGCGCCATCCCCGCTCGCTGCCTTCCCCTTCTCGCCCAGGAGGCTCGGGGACCCGCTCGCTGCCTCTGCCCAAAGCACCCTTAGTGACCATTCAGTTTTTTCAGGGGCACTGAAAAAAAAAGGACTTCCAACCGGTTTTCACAGTTTTGCAGCATCGATTCAGAGGCTTG
>JAEANM010015907.1:0-13457 GCA_017656035.1 Myanophis thanlyinensis
CACACACAACTATAAGTTTGTGTCAGTGTCTCTGATTTCATTTGGACATTTCCTGCACAATTCCCTGAAAAGTCACTTAATCCCTAATTAAATTAGGATATAATACAGGGAGCCCTCGATTTACAGCAGTTCGTTTACTGATCATTCAAAGTTATAATGGCACTTTACAAAGTGACTTATGACCACTTTTCAGACTTATGACCATTGCAGCATTCCCATGGTCACTTGATTTATATTCGGTTGCAGGATCCCAGGGTCATGGTGTCAACTTTGGCGACCTTCTAACAAGCAAAATCAATGGGGAAAGCAGATTCACTTAATGACTGTATTACTAATTTAACAACTGCAGTGATTCACTTAACAACTCTGACAAGAAAAGTCATAAAATGGGGCAAAACTCGCTTAACAACATAAACCTTGGGCTCAATTGTGGTTGTTAGTTGAGGACTATCTACAGTATAAGATGTACTTGAAATCATTTAATTAATGAAGAAATATTATACTGTAAAATATATAGGAGTAAAACATTAATTGATCTAGTATCCGGGATTGTAATGGTCTTAGATGTTAATTTCTATAAGTATCGCAGTATCAACATCTTCCTCTCAGAAAACCTCCTTGAAGTATAAACAAGTAAACACTTGTACTAAAATGATCAACATAGCTTAAATTTTACACTAATATAAATGAATGGATGATAGTAGTCAGTCAATAAAGAAAGCAGTGTAAGATTATTACAAAACATTATCCAAACTCCCATAGAACTGATGGGCCTCTGGTCTGATCATCCAGCAGGGCTTTTTTCACAACTCAGTTTTTAAATTCTTGTACAGATGGGTATGTGTGTCATAACTGCCTATAAATATTAAAAAGGGTGTAAAACCTTCCAATTTACAACACTTTTGGTACCGTGCATTTGGTTCAAATTAAGAGTTTCATTATTCTGTGGAATTTTAACTTTCTCCTTTGTGTTTGTTTATGTGAAGGTTTTATTAAAAGTCAGTAGGATTTGTGAAACGCTTGCTAAAACAAATGGGAGGAAGGTGAGCCTATATGAATTCTACATTTTCTGAGACAGAAAATGACATAAACGTTATGCCCATTGGGTCACAAAGAGTCAAAAGTGCTCAAAAGACTGAACAATGACAACTTCTATTGCTTCCAACCACTGGGGTTAAAACTCAGGATGCTGCCTCTGATCTTTTAACCAATATACAACTGTTTTACAGCTGCAGTATTAATAACTGCTCAATTAATTTCTTTAGTTTCGTTTTAAAGCCATAGCAATATAGGTGACAATGACTACCTCTTGGACAGTAAAATATAGAGTTTAAATATAGGACTTAATGAGGACATCTGATTTCTCTGGCTCACAAATTACCAGTTCGTTCCTCACAATCCATTTCCCACCTCTTGGATTTGTTCACTCCACGAGGATAATATTTCATTCACTCTTGTCATGGGGCTGGACTCGGTTTTACCTGCTTCACTGTAGGAAAGGTAGCAGTGATCCAGGGTGAATGCTGACTGCAAGAGAGGAAGGAAGAAATCAGAGGGATGGCCTTGTAAATGGAATTCATAAAGACAGGGGAAAGAAAGACGAAAAAAGAGTTTCCAATGTAAGAATTTACATGCATGTATGTAACAGTCACCAACACAAAACTCTTGTCTAAAATACCATTCAATCTTGTTTCCTTACCATTTAAACTGGTTAGTCTTGGATCAGTTTAGTGGTGCATGATTTGCAGAATTGTTAACTGGGACAGTGTCTTAATCTGAAAAAGTTGCTTATTTAGAAAGGCTATTCAGATAAAAATAAATAACCATGCAGTTGGTCATAGCAAGAGTCAAGGAGTTGACTATTAAATATCTTGGTGTTGACCAAGATATTACACATTGTAGATCTTGCTCAAATGCCATAGTAACTGTTTAATTTTTCTTTCCTGTTTTAGAATAATTTACTCCTATGTCTTCTCACTTCTTTACCCTGTATAGAGTGTGTCTCTGGCACACAATTCAGATGCAAAGTATGTCCCTTAGCCCAAAAGAAACCTGTATATTACAGACATTATCCAATGCCATTGACTGCAACTGACCAAGCTCTCCAAACTCTTCAAAGAATTATTAGCTACTCTACATTGTAGCTCAAGGTTACAAGGAAATTGATGATCTTCTGAATGAAAAACCTCTGCTCTGCCATTAAGCCATTCTTGGTTTCTCAGTCTGCTTTTCCGGCAAGTGCACTAACTGTACAAATACATAAAAATCTTTTGCTGGACAATTAGACAGTATACGCAATTAGTCTCAAGCCATGTATGTTAACCAGCCTCCACTGAAAAATATCCCATGTGTGCTTACGATAGGAAACTGTGTTGCAGCGTTATTCATTAACATTCCCAAGTCAACCTTTGATATTACAATCAATTACAAAGGGCAAGTGTGTGAGAACCACCTCAGATGGAGAGAAGTAAACAGAACACACAACAGACCAGACTGCCTTTTTCAATCATGACTATTTATATCTGGAACAACAACACGGAGAGCCAGTACAGGGAGAGTTAAGGTATCAGACTAGAAGCCAGGAATCCCCAGTCTCAGCTGCAGACGTTCACTGGAAGTTGAATCATGGCAAGTGGGTTTTTCTTGTTGGTTCGAAATGTTTCGCAGCTTATCCAAGTAGTTTCTGGAATCTGAGCAAGTTGGTTAGGGTGGTCCCAAATATGTCCTCCAGGGTGGTTTCATTGCTCACCTAATCTGAATAGGCTTGTTAGGTGAGTAGGCAGAGAGTTGTTAAGAGTCCTAAATCCTTACTTTTAGGTGGATACTGCTCTTGCATCAATCCTCAAGAAGATTTTATGCTGCTCTTACATCATAATCTTAGGAAGATTAAGACCACTGCATGGGAACACCAGGGAAGCCTCACTTAATGACCGCCTGAATGACTAAGAATCTTCATGGACATATTCCTACCGAAGTTCACTATGTGACTTTGGGTCAGTCACACACTCTCAACTCAATCTACTTCACAGGTTATTAAGTTTAAGTTTATTGGATTTCTATACCGCCCCTCTCCTGAAGGACTGGGGCGGTGCACAGCCATTTAAGAACATAGATACATAAAAATTAAAACACAATTAAAATGGATTAAATCAATGGCCAATTAACCAATTAAAAAGATTAAAAATTTAAAACAATTTAACTAATTAAAAATCGAACAAATTTAAAACCCCGTTAAGTGTTAGGCCAGACTGGCTTGCTGGAATAGATGGGTTTTAATGCGCGGCGGAAGGTCCGCAGGTCAGTAATGGTTATTGTGATGGGGAAAAACAGGAGGCAAGATCACTATGTACAGGTACTCCTCGACTTATGACCACAATTGAACCCAAAATTTCTATTGCTAAGTGAGTCAATTGTTAAGTGAGGTTTACTCCAGATTACGACCTTCCTTGCCACAGTTGCTAAGTGAATCACTGCCGCTAAGGTAGTTAACACAGTTGTTAAGTGAATCAGGCTTCCCCACTGACTTTGCTGGTCAGAAGGTCACAAAATGGGATCACGTGACCCCGGAACACAGCAGATGTCATAAATATGAATCAGTTGCCAAGTGTCTGAATTTTGATAGCCTGAATGGTCATAAGTGTGAAAACGGTCATGAGTTACTTGTTTTGGTGCCATTGTAACTTTGAATGGTCACTATATTAATTGTAAGTTGAGCACTATCTATATTATACAATTGACTGTATATAAATCAGAAGTCTCAGGATTATGCATGGGATTAAGCAATGGTCGCTTCTTCAAATTGCCACAATTGTTAAAGAGAATCACTGCAGTTGTTAGCTGAATTGCACAATTATTAAGCAAATGCAGCTATTCTTGCTAGTTGCCAAGCCTCCAAAATTTGATCACATGACGATGTGGATGCTACAAGGGTTATAAGTGTGAAAAAAAGGCCCTAACTCACTTTTTTCAGTAGTGTTGTAACTTTGAACAGCCACTGAATGAATGTTTGTAAGTCAAGGATTACCTATACATTTGAACTCTTCTGTGAAAGGGATGATATAAATCTAGCAAATAAAGAAATAACACATATACCAGGAACTACACATCATGTTGTAAAATGGAATTTGTAATTCCATACCGCTGGAAAACACCAGGTGGGAAAAAGCTGGAATTCAGACTCCGCAAACTGAAATAGATAGATAGAAGATGGAGAAAGAATGTAATATATGAAGCTGAGTAGCAAAGTCCTTACCTTTTTCAAAAGTGTTCCAGCAGGGGTATGAGAAAAACTGCTGGACTGAGGAGACAAATGCACATCTTCGAATAACACTGCAAAGAAGCAAAATGTTTTTTGAAAAATGTTTTAAAGGCCATCTGCTTCCCCCATCACATTTCAGGAGAAGGTTCCAGAGAAGCAAGTTTTGTCATTTGCTCTCCATTGCTCTCCATTTCCTTCTTTTCATCTCGTCCATATGTCACATTTACTGGAGGGTAACACTCCTCCTTAACAATCACACTGCAATATTGCAGATATCTTCTTCCAGTGATTCATAAAGTCTTTGGGTACTCAGTGTTTAGTTCCCACAGGAATTGTTGTCCATAATAGGCCAATAATATTGATAGTTTTAAAACATTCCACTTCGCAGGAAATCTTTTTAAATCCACTTGCTCTGCTCATATTTAAAGAGGAGGAAATGGGCCTGTGGGTACAACCCCATCCTTTTTGGTAAGAAAAACAATAAGCTTTTGAAAACAGGCTGCCTATCAAACTGATCTCACCCAGGGAAAGGATTCCCTCCCTCCTTGTTGTCAATTTACCTGGAGAAAGCTCCTCCTGAACACCATGGAGAATGTGTGGGGGCAGTAGCCGAGCAGGAGAGGAGAAAAGCGAAGGGCTCAACCCCAAATCAGAACAGCTGTGGCTTCGGGTGCCAATCCCAGGGGAACACAGCTGCATGCTTCCCACTGCAATATCAAATGAATCAAATTTATAGGATATTATGTATTTCAACGTACAGGTAGTCCTCCACTTACAACCATTGGTTTAGCAACCGTTCAAAGTAACAACGGCACTGAAAAAAGTGACTCTGGACCAGTCCTCAAAAGCCACTGCAGTATCTCCACTGTCACATGATCAAATTTGGGCGCTTGGCAACAGTCATGTATTTACAACGGTTGCAGCATTCCAGGGTCACGTGATGGCCATTTGTGACTTTTCTAGTCAGCTTCTGACAAGCAAAGTTAATGGGAGAAGTCGGATTCGCTTAATGATTGCATGAATAGCAAAAAGTCACAAATCAGGGGAGACTCACTTAACAACCGCCTTATTTAGCAACAGAAATTTTGGTCCCAATTGTGGTCGTAAGTCAAGGACTACCTATACTAATTTTTAGAAGCTGTTGAAAGTAATAAGGAGCAATGCTATTAACAGCACCTGTACCTCTCAGTAGCATTTAGCAAGCCTCAGCCAATAAAACATACTAAATTTCACAGAGTTTCACTCTTACCAAACTTGCTGTCTTAATCTTCGTTCAGCAATGCCCTTTTTTTGAGCTTTTCTGCATATTTTTGGGCAACCACTTACCATTGGAGAACTTCAAAGGGGATTGGATGGAGAGCCAAGGACTGGCTTTGGGTCCTTCCTCCTCCTCTTCTTCACAAGAGGAGTGATACTGCACGAGCTCCTGTCTGAAAACAATTGAGATGGTTATCAAGACAATGAAGAGACGAGAAAAGGAAGGACTGCAGGGAATTTTTTCTGTTTCAGGGGGACAAGATATCATTAATCTTTTAATGGCTGCTTTTGGTTTGCAGAGGCTCCATCTTCAAAGCTTTCTCACTTAACTCACAATTTTTTTCCTCCCCAATCTTTAGTTCCTATCAAACCATCTACCATATTACAAAGTAAACTTCCTCTGTTTTGAATGCAGGCAAGTAGAGAGGTCTAACTTGTATTAATCATATCTGACAATACATGTTATTAGATAAGATTAACACAATAAGGTCTAAAAGAGCCCTGTTTCATCTGCTTTAGAATGGAGATGGCACGCTTCATGACTTCAAAAAGACCTTGTCTGTTTTAAGAAGCCACAAACATTTTAAAAATGATGTAATTCAAACTCACAACCATTTAGGAATTCAGTTTTACAAAATATGAAAATACCCCACTCAATTCTTACCTCACCAATGTGTGTCCAGGGCCCCCACTGTATTGATGCAGTTTATTGTAAGCCATCTGTGCTGCATATACAGAAAATGTATTCTCATCCTGATATTCTTGATCACCATCAAAATTCCAGCCTGTCAATAACAGTTACAAGGATAGAAGGAAAAAAAGTTTAACTCTTTAGACTCCAATTAATATTCTATGGGCTATGAAAACAAGTTTTATTGTAAACAAAATCAGAATAAAATAACATTTTCCCCATATTAAGAACATATTTCTGAAAATTGATAAAATCAGACCTGAAGAAAGGAAGGAAGGAAGGAAGGAAGGAAGGAAGACATGCTCATGTATGCATGCATGGGTTAATATTTAATATAGATGAAACAACAACTCTGGAAAATTAAAAATATAACATATTCAGGATGGAATGTTTTTAACAGACTAGTAGATTCAGCAGAGACTAGCAAGGAAGTTGCTAAACTATTGCATACCATGAGTTTAATGAGAAAATCTATTTCAAGTAACCAGAAATATTTGCATCTTAATGTCAAGTTCTGTCTAAAAGTATTTCAGCCTCCCTGTTAAAATGACATATTGGAAAGTAGCAGAATATTTTTTTTCCTGCCCAGTTCGTAATCATTTGGAATTCACTGCTGTGCCACATAGACAATGGTGTCTTATATAAACATATGGAAAGGATATACTCCTTGCCTGTTAGCAATTAGAGTGAAGCAACTTGTTTAGAGACACATGGCAATGTAAAGTACTGAATGCCAGACTTTGGGCTGAACATCAGGACTGGAAACATGCAATGGCTGCTGATTGGCTGTTGTGGGAAACAGAATGCCGGATTAAGCAAACTGTTGGTCTTACAAAACAAAATTCCTTATGTTCAAACACAATCTAATAAATCACTTTTTTTCCTTTGATGGAAAGAGCCCTCATAAATAAGCCCTCTTTCATATTTCAAGTTAAGTTGTCTGTCATAAAGGAGCAATTTATTCTCCACTGATTTTTTTAAAATTTATTTTACAAAGCAACAAAGAAATTGCACCTGCAGGATCAAATGGGACTCCAATTTTGGTGATATCCAGAAGATTAGTGTTTGCAGGCTGGTTAGGCTCTGGTAATGGAACTTTAAAATTGGGAAAGGAAGTTGATTGCTTCTGGAAAGATGAAAGTATAGAAGACACATCTCCCACATCAGGCAGACTCTCTTCCTCCGGGTGTGGGACAGCATGGGCACAGTCCTTTCCAGCCTCCAGAGCAAGGTACTTGCACACTTTCTTGTTCACACCAGCACGCCGATCTACAAAACCAAGTGATACAAGCATGCTTGAAGAGCTGAATCTCAAGTTCGATAGTATCTGCCTCATTACAGCAGGAGCCTTAAGATGCTTCTCCCGTAAGAAAATTCTGCACTGAGTTTATTCAGCTGCAGTACCAATTTCCTTAGCTCAATCCGTTCCCGCATCTTTTGTTTCTCTTTTTAACCTCCCCAGGAGGGCAAACCCCAACTTATCTAGTTTCTTTCTTGGCTGAGTTATGCAACGATTGTACAGTACCGGCTGTCCATCAAAAAGCAACAAGCATATTGCTTGACATCCACTACTTGCCTCTGATTGGCATCAGCCCAAGATCCAAGTAGAGCAGGGGGCTCCAATCTAGGCAACTTTAAGGGACATGGCTGGCTGAGGAATTCTGGGAGCTGAAGCCCACAAGTCTTAAAGTTGCCAAGGTAGGAGACCCCTGAATTAGAGGACAAGGAAAAGTCTAAAACTACTGAAGCCATGAATGAATGTGAGTTATGGGCTGTAACAGATAGTGCTGCAATGGCGATCATATTGAGGAGGGAGGAAAAACCTACAAACCGCAACATAGAAGAAGCATCAAGAGTGGAAACCCCAAGCTTGTGGAAAACTTCGCAGACCTGATTTGCGGGCCCGTCTCCTCTTTCTGGGTTTCTTGTAGATGGCCAGGGGCTTGGGATTTTTTGCCCGTGGTGTGACTTCTCTGCGCTCTCTCTTCAGGGCAGGTATCACCACCTGCTGAGATCCAACTGCTTTTACGAAAGAAAAAATACAGACCATAATTTTTGCTCAGGTATATCCTCTATATTGTCTGACCATGGGTATTCCCTGCCTCTGTTCTGGCATTTCCTTACCTTTTTCTTCCTCGCCATGACCTTGGAGCAGTGTCCTGGCTCTATCGATGCTTGTCTGCAGATGTTCAATGTAGCGAAGGACTCGGAGCAGGATTTCTTTCTGGTTGAATATTAAAAATGCAAAATTAAAGAGCAGAAACAGGAAAAAGAAATCTCTGTCATTTGTATTCAGTTCCGTTTGGAATCAACACACACGTTACATCTGTTGGGCAACCGGGCCCAATTTCAACGTCTGTGTAGATCCAAAATTATAGAACATTCCTTGAACATTTATGATACATTCTATTATTATAATACCTTTGTCAACCTCTTACAACTGGTCCGTAGTGGTATGGGTAACATCTGAGCCAATTCTTTAAGGGTGTTGGTGTAGTTATTGCGTTTTCTTCTGTTAAAAAGAGAGAAGGAAGGTTAGATATTTCTTACAAATACATACATAGACTCCCTTTCTATATACATAGGTACTTGCTATTTTTATTCTCCAGAAGTAATAGATTATACTCTCATTGTCAAAATGCAGAATTCATCCTTTAGGTGTTATTAAATAGTAATATTTAATACATTAATATCACTGGAAGAGATTTTAGTACCTTCCATTTCATTCTATTCAATGCAACAGTCTCAGATAGATGCATATATGTACTATATCATATATAACTTAGGGCTGTATTAAAACAACCTTTGCTTAACCCGATACTAGTGGTTATTATCATCGCCATATCATCATCATTTAAGATGTTGGATTTCAGGTTGTTTGCTTTCTTTCCTTACCTGTCATCACAATTTTGTTTGAAATTGTTGCTGTTTGCTTGCATTTCCTCAGAGCAAACCCGCCCTATTTGGTCCCACATCTGTAATGAGAGAAGTAAACATTTCTTGATTCCTTGATTCATAAAAATCACAACAAAAGAAATGTGTTGGGGAGAGTGAAAAGAGTGTGAGAGGAAACCTTTTAAGACAATGTTTTTCAAGCTTGGTAACATTAAGAGGTGTGGACTTCAACTCCCAGAATTCCCCAGCCAGCATACTTGCTAAGATTGAAAAACACTGGTATAGTAGAAAGGACAAATTGCATAGACAACGGAATAAAGGAATTAGGAGGCAAGAGTTCCTCAGGGGAGAACCCTAAATCACAGAAAATGTGTCCTGAATGGTATGCTCCATTTTGGAATTAAATGGAAAAGAATGCTCTATTTTCTTGCAAGGGCTAAATGGAAACCAGGCCTACAGATCTCATACACCGAATGTCTACTGTAGCAAGGGCCTCAACTCAAGACTACATCAGCTGTCAAACTCATTCCAGATATTAATAAGAGCTGAACTCCAAAGAGAAGATCACAAGTGGTGCAGATATGTTCCAAAAACAGGATTTGGTCAAAGCACCAGAGACAGCAATACTTAAATAACCATTGCAATTGTTCTGTTGGAAACAGACATTGTCATTTCTTATGAGAGGAATAAAATGCTATCATGATAAAACAGGTAACTAGGAATCCTTAGCTGACTGGGAAGAACAGTGGAAAAGAAAACCAGCTACATAATGAAAATCAATCAATCAATGGGAGGAAAACACCAGTATGGTAAAAGAACAGTGAATTCAGGGATTCAAAATGGCAGTGAAGCTTCTTGAAAGAGATTCACCAGAAACAACAGAAAAGTGAGGATTTACATTACGTTATATATTAAGGACAGAGCGTAAGAGGGCATGGGGGAATAGATCTGTTTGGGGAGGTACTCTATAATAATCAAATGGCGATCATGAGCACATCCAAAATTTAAATTTTGGTTAACTTTCTTGAATGCTACAGTCTGAAGGCCAGAAAGGAAATTACAGTCCAGTTGTGGCTCTCTATAAAAATCCTTTTTTTGAGTGAGAATGAATTCTGATCCTTCTCGGAAGTCCTGAGGGATAAGGAATATTTGGGAAGGGAGTGGGTATACTGTAGAAGTAGAACATTCTTTCCCAAAAGAGAAAAGAAAGGAAGATGTGAACAGTCCAGATTTTGAAAATGGACCATTTTCATCAGATTTTTTGCTGTAAAACTTCCCTTCGGGGAGGCCAAAAGATGGTGAAAATGGCAAATGGATGCCAGGATCAGATGCAGGAAAGGGGGAAAGAAGGGAAGAAAAAAAGGAGAAAAGGGAGAGGCGGAGAAGGAAAAAGGATGTGGAGGATGCTCATGAGGCAGAATATAGCTAATTTTTCTCGATGGGGGCATCGAGAGCTGGTCCCGATGCATCTGAGGAATAGATCCAGCCAAGGGATCCAGTTAAGAGATCTCTTTTGCACCCCACTTCAAGCCTGCCCTCATCTTTTTTGACAAAAATTGCTCAAAACTGTACCCCCAACACCTTCCCCATGTAACATATAAACCACGATGGTCAGTGCCATGCACCCCCAGACCATCATGGCTTATGAAAAAAACAAAAACTAGTTTAGCCCTCCAGGTCTTGCAAATCATCCAGCCAGGCTTAACCTGAGTTAGGAAAAAGAGAATCCAGAAGGGTTTTGCCCAAAAAGTGGATAACAGTTTATGTATATTTTTTTGAGGGGTAGGTGGGAGGGAGGAAGATTGGGGGATTCCCTCCCTTCAATTCCTCAGATCTTAATAGACTAGCAACCCTTCAATGGAAGGGAGGCGAGCAGCTGATAGGATCTCCTCAGGATACCTTTGCTGCCTTTATGGCGGACACGAGCACGGGGCGGGAGGGAAGGGGGAGCGGGAAGCTGCAATCACGGCGGCGCGCGCGCGCTCGCTCGCCTCCGACCGCGGCCCGCGCAATTCAGGGACGCGCGCGCTCGCTCGCTCGCGCCGGAGAGGGCGGAGCGGGGGGGGGCGGGAAAGAGACGCCCGCGCGTGTGGGGAGAGGGGGGGGGGCGGAGCCTGCCCATGAAAGGCCAGAGCGGCGGGAGGGGCAATCCCTTCTCACAGGACAGAAGGAGGGAACCGATTGGTTGGTAGGCGAGGGGAGGGGAATGGGAATTTAAGGGAAAGAGAAGCTGGCCAATCGGCTGGCATCGCTTTCATTCCCGCCAAAAGGCGCGCGAGAGGGGGGGGAGCGGACGCCAGTATAAAAGGCGCGGGTTGGGCACCGTGCTTGTTTTTCTGTTTTTTTGTGTGGGAAGAGGGGTTGTGTGGGTGATGTTTCGTTTTGAGGAATGGCTGTAGACCAGCCTGGTTCCTCTCGTTTTTAATCAAAGTAAAGTTCCTCAAACTTCTCAACTTGAAGAGGTGTGGACTTCAACTCCCAGAATGCCCCAGCCATGTCATTTGAAGCACTATTTTACATACTATATTTCAGAAAATTAACTATGGTACCCACCCCTGTTAAGACTATTTATGCATAAATAAATGGTGGGATATATTTATACAAATGCATCCCAGCCTCACATGCAAATCATGTATATGCTCAAATGAAGGTCACAATGCATTTGCCAAAATTGATCTGTTAAAAGATCTTTGCGGTTTTTTTCTAGCTTATTGGGCTCTGCTGTTTAAAAAGGGATTTGCATTTTTATTTACCTTTGAGAGGGAAAATAACCCTCAAGTTATAAATAGTTGATGTTATAATGCCAGTAAAAGGATCTAGCCAAGAAATGATAAGAAACAGCATAATTGTAACTGCAGGGGGGAAAAACTAAAAAGTTTTCCAAAATACATATTTTTGATATTACCTTGAGCCATGAGCTAGGTGGCAAATAAATTTGAAATGAGCTTTGAATTAAAATTCAGGGAAAATAATATAACACAGAGAAAAAGGACCCACCCAAAAAGAGGTTGCTTTCTTGTCACCCTTTCATTTTCTTTAAAATCCCTTCTTTCTGCCCGCAAACAATGTTTATTCAAACAATATTGATTTAGCTCTCCAAGGCAATTGTGGCTTTCATAGAACAGTCAAACACATAACAAATAAAAATCAATCTAAAATTTCGCCCACAAATAAAAAGCTAGCTGTTTTGCAGATAGGAAAACTAGCCGGTAATGAGTGACCTTTTCACCAAATTGATATTCCTAGCTTATGCTTGCATTCTGCTGCTTGGGATTGTATATTTATTTATCCAGGCTGTATTCACAGCTGTGCTTGGTTCCTTTCAGCCTCCGAACAGCTTAACGGGTTTAATGAACTGTTCCACCCGATAAAACCTTTTACAGTGCCTTTTTTTTTTTTGCTCAGCACATAAAAAAATATATGTATAAGGTTTTCTTGATGTAAAAATAATAAAAAAAACTTTTAAGAGATTACCTACTTGCTGATAATGCAATTTGTGTTGGGGTCCCCCCCACTTCCTATATCTTTAATGCAAACACCACAAGCAAAACAAGGTAAATGATGTTTACCTTGAATCTCTTTGTAGGGAATGTTTGTGTGAATCATGTGGCTCTTTCACAGCAGCCCAGAGGCAGAGAAAATTAGCGGTTTGTGAGATAGCAGAAGCAAACCTTCTTCATTTCAGGGCTGGAACTCTACAGTGTGATCGCAACTTTGCTATAGGTCTCATCCCAGAGAATCTAAAATGCATCGGTCAGTTGTTCCCATTCTTCTTTTCCCCATTTTTTTCTAGCTGCAGCAAGCAAAGCAGACCTTCTCTGGACTGCCCTGTCCTTGCTTTATTTATCCCTTTCTGTGCAAAATGCAGCAACTTTTGTATGCCGAACTACGATTTATCAGATCTAATTTTTATAAACATCAGAAGGCAGAAGCAGCAGAGGAAGAAATGAGCTGGGGTTGGACCAGATGTTTCTGATTGCTCTCCAGAGGTTATTTTAGAGGGCTGCAGGCGTCTTTTCTGGCTTTTGATGACATCCCCTTTGTGTTGGGGAAGGATTGCAGGAATCTGTAGGTAAGTCAGATACCAACTTTAATGGGGGGGGGGTGTCTTCCAAAGAAATCATCTCCCTTGTTGCTTCTTTGCAAGGAGTATTTGCTTTCCAAAGTCGAGGGTGCTACTCTTGCTTTTTACAACACTAAATGTTGCAATGTATGTCACTTTCTGATAGAGTATTTGTAGCTCAGGATTGGGCTGTGAGCTAGCACTGATGGTGTTAGGTACAGGGTGTCCCAAAATAAATGAAACCCACAACATTTCCAATAAATATGCTGGTTTTAACCCTGTTGTTTATATTT
>JAEANM010015908.1:0-13457 GCA_017656035.1 Myanophis thanlyinensis
CCCTCCCTCCCTCTCTCTCTCTCTCTGTGTCTATTTCTTCCCTTCATCCTTTCCTCTCTCATTCTAAAGCTAGGAGAAGCACCTGAAACAAAAACTCCTTTGGATGAAACCAGCCATTAATATCTGGCTTATTCAACCCAACATACACACACACGCACACGCACATGCACACACACACACATGCACATGCACACACACACATGCACATGCACATGTGCATGTGCACACGTGCACACGTGCACACGTGCACATGCACACGCACACGCACACACACACACTCCTTCCTTCCCACTGAGACAAGGCAGCTTCTGCAAATACTTAGGTAAGATTCTGAAGCCTTGCTCTCTCTTCTCCCAAGCATTTCTTTGCATACCTTATTTACAGCTCCATTGTGTGCTCACTATCGTGTCCAGAGAAAGAAGAGGTATGAAAAGGAGTGAGTGGGAAGGCTTGGGTGGGCAGTGCCAGTCAGTGTTGCAATTTGCTGGTTCTCTGAACTGCCCATAATTGTTACCAGGGGTTCTATAGAACCGGTGTGAACCAATTGAATTTCACCTCTGATAGGAACCAAATAAAAGGAAGGTATAAGTTTTCTGAGTATCTGAGAAGGTACAAGTTTTCATGGATTACTTGGCTGAACTTTGAACTGGAAACTAAACACACTTGGAACTGATTTTATCTGTGTAGATTTTGTGAAAACTAAACGTCTGTGTTTCTGTTCTCAAAGTAGAAAGTTTTCCATTTAAAATATGTTTGTTACTATGGTTAAGGGTTTACAACTGAAACAAACACCCTGAGTTTTCATCAGAAGCTGACTATGTAAAAACTGTATATGTAAACAGCACAGAGCACTGGCACAGTAAACATGTGATTATGGAGAAACATATGAGTAGAAGTTTCTAGAGAACCAGAGATCCAACTAGCAGGGATGAAAGTATGAAAAGTATGCATTACCCAAGAATAGTGGTGGTGTTGATTCAGAAACATGTAAGCAGTTGGATTATATTTGAATAATGATGGTAAGATTGCCACCTCACATGGTGGAAGAATGTTGGCGGAAAATGCTGAAAGGGGACACAAAATATTTATTGGCAGAAACCAATTAAAAGGCAAATGATGGAGATGTTCAGAGAAATGCTATACTGAAATATACTTCCATCAAGCACAAACCCTTAAAAAATCTGAGCTTTTCATGAACACAATGTTTTAATATATTCAAATAAAAATACAGACACATCATTCTATAATTTGGAGAATGAGGGATAACAATTGTAACAGATACTCAATAAATGTATTGTAGAAAGAAACAAGGACAAAAATATTTGGTCTTTCACACCTTAAAGGCCAGTTTACAAGACACAAACCTGTTCATTATGGACAGGAAATTAATTCATTCTTAAAAATTAGACAACACCTGATGGTTACCAGAGCAGTGAAACCTGTGATGCAGTGAATAAGGCTTGACTGAACAATGAAACCATTGCCCTGTTATTCAATTTCTGACAGAATTTGAAATTGTTCTGATCTTCAAGGTTCCAGATGACTCACCTTATGTGAAAAAAAAAGCTTTTTCAGCACTGTTTCAATAAGAATGTGGAAGGCATTGAAATTTTCCTGCTGCAAATGTTCCTTATGCTGGTGCAATGAAGAAAGTATATGAGGCTATAGGAGCACAAAGTCATAAATATGGAAGTGGTTTTCTGAGATGCTGAGTCTGAAAAGTTCCCATCAAAGTCAGTGGATTTTTGGCATTAGGCATATATTTTGTTAAGATGGGCATAGCAACTTCAGAAAGCGCATTGCAACATTTCATACATCATGCTTATAAAAAAGGAATGAGCTAGAGGGGTGTTAACTTTTCTCTCAGAATTATCAGCCTCATTTGATTTAATCTAAAAGCTAAAATAGCTCAGTGGTACTGTCTAAGGCAGGGGTGTCAAACTCAAGCCCCGGGGCTTGGATCTGGCCTGCGGGGCCATCCTGGAAACAGTGAAGGACCGGCCCGTGGTGCTTCTGCCAGAAAAAACAAGCTCCCAAGCTCTTGTTTTTGACTGCCACATCCTCCTGCAACCCTCTGCCAGTGAAAACGGAGCTCTGGAAGGCCACGTGCGGTAGCCTGTTTTCACTGGCAGAGCGCTCAGGCCACCGCCAACGTTCCCAACAGGAATGATGTAATGCTGGTCACACCTACCTTGGCCATGCCCACCCTGGCCAACATTGTCCTGCAAGGTCAAACACAACCCTGATGTGGCCCTCAATGAAATTAAATTTGACACCCCTGATCTAAGGGGTCACTAAGAGTTGACCGCTTGATGGCACATAATCACAAATCAATCAGGAAAACAAAAGTTCATTTCTATTTTAAATTCTCACAAATTGTTCTGTCATATCTTGGCTACCTCAGATGGAGACTCTTGGAGACAACAGTGAAAGCTGGCTGATCTCCGATATTCTGCCTGCTGTTTGTTGCCAAACTCTACTTTAGAGGACAAATTGTTTCTTTTTTGGTGCTATTCAGCTAATCACATTTGCTAAAAAAGATATTCTTTTTGAGGCATGAAAGTCTTCCATTTCTGTGGAGTTATATAAAGAACAAATCTTAAAATAGTAGATTGGCTATTTTAATCTTGGATACTGTGGACAGATGACAATTTAAATTGCTGATTATGTGGAGAGCACTAGGGTGCTGAATTTATTCTAGATCACTAGATTATGATCTGCTGTCAGCAGTCCAGAGAAATATAAAGACATCTCTATTTCACAAATTTGGGAAGAAGGTGATATTACCTTCTATCTATTTTACACTACAGGAGTATTAATAACAATGATGAATTGAGAACTTTAATCAGTATCTGGTATAATTTATTGGCCAACTGTGCTATGTGCACAAACCCAGGCTTCATAGAGTGCATTGTGCAACTTGTTTATTACACGATATAGTGATGAAGATTCAAATAGCTTTGATAGGGGATTGGTCAAATTGATGGCCGATAAGCTGCCAACTTTGTCCAGAATTAGACTGTCCTCATGTTTTCCTAGTGGGGTTTTCAGAAATATCTGGCTATCCATTGCAGGACACAGAGCACTAGATTAGATTAAAATACAAGTGGGCTCTTGGGCCATCAAAATATGATTGTTATCAAAAATACAGAGATGGATTTACCCCAAATGCATATTCTTGATATTTATATTTTGGAGTAGCCTTCTTCAGTGTTGAATTTCCCATCATTAGTACACATTCTTGGATTCCATGATCCTAGGCAGCCCTCAAAGCCTTGGACATAGCTGTTAAACTCTACTCTCAGGTTGGAGGACCTTTGTGTAGAATTACCCTTTTTAAGGAGGTGCAATGGATTAGCAATTAAAGATGCTGAACTTGTCAGCTAGAGAGTTGACAGCCTGAGTTTGACACCCGAGTACTGCATAGTGGGGTGAGTTCCCTTTACTTGCCCCAGCTTCTGCCCAAGTAGCAGTTGAAAAGAATGCAAATGCAAGTAGATAAATAGATACCACTTTGGTGGGAAAAAACTGTTCTGTGCACCTTTGGCATATCGCCATGCTGGCCACATAACTATGGAAAATGTCTTTGGACAATGCTGTCTCCCTTGGCCAAGAAATGGAGATGAGCACCATGCTTTAGAGTCAGACACAATTAGACAGGGAAATCTTTACCTTTGCAGTTTTTAATGTAACAATTTACTTCATTCTGAACTCATTTTATTGGATTTTAGTAATTACTGTTATAATTTATTGTGTGCCTTGATAAAGCATACAGGGAATATTATTCTTAGAAAGGAAAATTATTTAACACATGGGGCAATCATAGGAGTTTAGTTAATTACAATAGTCCTTGTGTCACCTGCTTTTTTATTTTTCTTTTGAACCCTGTTCTAAACATACTTTCGCCAAATGCAACCTTCCACTTGAAAAAGTTGTACAACTTGTTTCATTCATTACATTGAGGATCCACTTTTCTTTGTATTGATTAACTTGTCTAGATAAGGGTATAAATTTAAATTAATTCAGTAAACAGCTTTATTCACTGCTTTTGTGCTATATCAGAAATGCATAACCTCAACCATTTTATAATGGCAATAGTATAGCGTAGTATAGTATAGTGTAGTATGGTATAATTAGTGCAATATAAAAATATATAGCATATAATTCTAAAGCAGGCTACATGATTTCAAATGCTCCCACAACTGCTCCCTGAAAAGACGACAGGAAATGATTGGCATAGGATAAGAAAGTTTATGTGGGTTTTATATACATAAATTGTGTATATGTACAATGCATGTGGTGCATGGGTCACACAGCCCAGTATCTTCTTCTATTTCAAACTTTTCATTCACAGCATATATCAAGGTCTAAGATTTGCAGACAAATGATACAATGAGCTCTAATAAATATTTAGGCTCTTATCCTTTAATGCTATCTATGATTGTTACTCAAAACTCAACATTTAAAAACAAATAGAGGAAGAAATTAATCTCTTTTCAACAAGTTAGACTGGTCTTTCAGTCAGTTTATATGAATACTCCTGGACTTTCTTCTCCAGGTACAAAAGTGAGTGATGTTTTTGTTTACTAAAATACTTGTCTTTAGCACTAGCACAAACAAACAAAAAACTTTAAACAAACAATTTCATAGTTAAAACCACATTCTTTCCTGCTCTTTACTTGCTTATTAACTGCGGCCTTCTGGGATCCAGAACAAATGTGTCTGCTGTTCTTTACCACTTCCTCTAAAGTTTTTTTTTTTTTATACTTTGGTACACTTACACCACCTTAATTCTCAGCCTGGCAAAAACTAGCAGCATCTTTAGTTTCTTAACAAATACATAATTAAGCAGTAGTTAATGAGTTGCAATAAGGAAGAGATTTTGGTTACATGCCATCTAGTCATTGTTGTGTCTTAGTGACCAGGGACATAGGTTTTCCCCATGATGGTCTGTCCCAAACTTGGTCTTTCAGAACTTCCAATCTATTGCCACTGTAACTAAATCCATCCACCCTGCTGCTGGTTTTCCTCTTCTTCTTTGCAACAGAAGAAAGTAGGATAATTTGAAGAAAACACAGTAGCTTTCTATCCTGTCTAAAATACTATAGCATTTGCATAGATGACATAATAACCTCACTAAGTCCTTGTTCAGGTCCTCAGATCTTATCTTTTCATCTTTTCCTATTTAGTAAATTAAAGGTATATTTTATTTTTAAAGAGGAAACAGCAAACTAAGTCTATTTAGTGAAACCAGTGCAACAAATAAACATTGTCTTTCCAAGAGCCTTCTGTGCATAATGAAAATGACTTTCCCTGACTCAGCAAATTTTATAATGTGGGGCAAATTTGTTCTAAAAGAGTAACATGGAAATTTAAGGTTTTTTTCCTAAAAAAAAATCAAGACATCTGTTCAACTGCTTTATACATGATATGGCAAAAGATATAAAAAAAAGCATTTGAAAGCAGATACTTTCCCACATCTCCTGGGTTTTAGTACTACTTTTCTCCAAATATCCCCTTGTCAATGTTATATGCAGTGAAGAGATCCCTGAAAGAATCTGGAGAATTGCAGCCTTATGGAATTCAGAATGTAGTTCAGAGGATTGCAAGGAAGAAATAATTTTAGAATATAGAACTGGTCTTGCAGTCATTGGATCTCAAGCCTAATTTGGAAGTTATAAGTAAAAGAATTCTTATTGAATAGGGCTGTGAAATATAGCACTAGCACTTAGCACTAGCACTTAGACTTATATACCTCTTTACAGTTCTTTACAGTCCTCTCTAAGCAGTTTACAGAGTCTCCTCATTTTACCCACCTTGGAAGGATGGAAGGCTGAGTCAACCTTGAGCCTAGTGAGATTTGAACTGCCAAATTTCAGGCAGCCAGCAGTCAGCAGAAGTAGCCTGCAGTACTACACTCTAACCACTGAGCCACCATGGCTCAATATAAGTTATAAACAGCTTTTGTATAATTTTCCTGCTCAGATATGTTAAAAATATTCAGTTCTACAAGAAATCACATTACTCAGTCTAGTATCTTCCAGATGTGCTAGTCTTATAATTCTCAGATTTCCCACTTGGATGAGAATTTTGTGACTTAAAGTCCCAACGTAGCTGGAGAAGTTTGAATAAAATTATTCTATACCCATAGCTGTGAAGCAATTTCACTTTATTTTAGGGTGCTTCCAGAATGAGGATTTGAATAGGGGCAGATGTACATTCAATATAAACATTTTATATCCATGCCTTTAGTTAAATTAATGTTTGGTCTGCTCTACCAACCTTGAGAAATACTGTATAAAGCAAAATCATATAATAAATAGTGGCCAGTTAGTTAACATGCTTGCAGTTAGAAAAAAAAGATGTCTCTCTCTCCCCACCAAGTATCTATAATACTGGATTCTTATGCTTGTGGTTTAGTGCACAAATGTCAAATTGTGAGCATGAGAATCTGCCATCTGGAAATACCGCACTTCTAACCACATTTACTTGGAAGCAAATGCCATGTATTTCAATAGAATTTACTTGCTTTCATATACAAGTGACAGGATCTCAGCCATACACTGTAACTGAAATTGAACTTACCAAGTGTTTTCTGTGCTCCTGTTTTGGCTCCAAGTTGCTGAAAATAGAAGCTCAAGAAACAGAATATTCTAAAACACAGTCTTTATTTTTATACCACTTGTGTTACAATGAAGATTGTTTGCTGGTGATTGCTCTAGCACTAATCAAGATTAAAGTAGTGCAGTCATAGAAACTGAATATGGAATACACCACTTGCAGTGCAAGCATGATTAGCCTTCAGCTTAATTAACAATGGCAATAGTAAATAGTCCACCATCTTCATGTTTAAATTGTTACCAAAACAAATATTTCGGGAATCTTTTGCTTTTTCAAGTATAGGTGACAACATGTGAAATTATTTTGTAAAGATCAGTACAATATTTTGTAGACTTTTCTCCAATGAGAAACCACGGAGGATCTGCCTCATGAAATCAGAGCAGCCCAAATATGGATTTTGGCTAATGAACAAACATACTCTGGTGATGAGACTCAACATTCTGACAAATAAGAAAACACTTTCTGGATTGCAAAACATTTTAATTAAATAAATGCAAGCTGCCTACACCCAGGCTATTTTAATGGTCTGCAAGAAAACTATGTCCCACCCCAATTAAGTAGGTCTCTACAGCTGTCTTCTAGTGTGTAAATGAGATTGGAACCTCTAATTGAAAAGCAATCTAAAAGTCAAGAGGAAACTGCTTTCCATCAGAAAGCAGAATTGATGTGTACTTTTGGACAAAATAATCAACAGGAACAATGTTTTGGGATGCCCTTTAGCCTTTAACCGATTTTATCCTATTATAAGTCTTTAGCATTTTTCTTTGCAGCTTACAGAAATTTTGTGTAAATTCAATTGCATTTTCCCCAAATAGTGTGTTAAGGGTATAAGATTGATGCCTGCAAAACTCAGACTGCAAGCATGAACATTCTTCCAGGCATTTAGAAGCTGAAGTTTGCAGTTATAAAGTTAGAGCAGGTTTTAGGGCTCACAGTTTATCCTCAATGCTGTAAGGCTTAACTAATTTGCAGTTACTGGAGCCCTAAGGTTAGTATGAAAAATTTTTTTGTAAAGGTTTTTGTTCAGGCTATTAAATTTTAAGTTTGGAGAATGCTATTTATATAAGGAACTCATTATTCACAACATAATCTATCACTTGTTAAGTGCAATTATATATACTTAGAAAATGAAATCAAAAGATCCTCCTGGGGATTAGGAATTTAATTTCTCTGTTTGAATCCTTAATCTGTCAAACTGGTGATTGGATCAGGGCTGATATATATTTCCTGGTGACTGCATGGTAGGCATGGTTGAGACAAGTAATATATCAGGGTAGAACCAAAAGTTGATGATAACACTCAGATACTACTATATTTTCCAGTTCTGATACAGTTTTTTAAAACAAAACAAAAACAATAGGCTGTAACAATGAGATAGGCAAGTTGTAAAGACAGCAGAGCTTTCCAAGTTATCCTGTTCACCCATCTTTGAAAGTCCTTACACTTTCCAAAGTTGATTGCACTTTGATGTGATTGTTGCTGTTTTAATATCACAAATCAAAGGATCCTTCGTTCAATTTTCTGAATCCTGTCCCTAATGCTATATTGGTAGGTATCATATCATAGCTAGGCCTACTGTGAAGTAATCCACCACCATACTGAAAACTCCTGCAACATAGAAAGTTGCCTTGCATCAATTCAACTTGTTTTGCCTTCTCTAGCTTGATTTGTTTACAGTGACTGGTAATTGCTCATCAGAATTTCAGCTTGAGTCTTCCAGCCTTGCCTAGAAAAACCAGATGATTTGCCTGGGATTTCTATATACATGTGCTATTTCAGTGAGCTATGAACTTTCATCAAAAAGAGACAAAGTAAATCCAAGATCTTAACTAAAGAAAGAGGGATAGAAAGAGGATGCTTAACTGATTTTCCAGCCAACTGCTATCTCATCCTGAATAACCTTTTGAAGCTATTCTACCTATTCACTGACTCAAGGCCAGACTTCTAAATGCATGGTTGCCTTTCCAAAAATGCATCTGAAATTCTAGTAGGAGAAAATGGCTGGCAAGGGCATATAGAATATGAAGTACACAGGGTAGAATAAAATTACTAGTGCACATATGTGTTTTCATCATTCTGAAATTCCCTTCTGAAGTTATAAATAAGGAGTTTGATACATGCATAGACAAGCAACACACATTTCTGCTTTTAGGACTGGATGAAGAATTGAAGACCTTTCACACACCAATGTCTTTCACTCAATTAATATACACAGACTTCCTTTTCATTCTTATAAATGGCTCAATTATGAATGATCTCAATCTTCAGTGTGGAAGTTCCTCATAGTTTTCAAAACCATAGTTCAGCTTCTATAATGGCCCATCAAATGTGAATACATTGAATTCTTCATAAAGCTAGGAAATAGGTGACATGAAATGACCAGGCAAAAGTCAAATGGTGATGGGAGCAACTCTTTTAAATTAAGTTCATATGAAATGCTGAGATTGGATTTTGACTCAAGAGACTGGATTCTTCGGATCACGTTGGCTTGACTCCTTATGAACTTATATAAAAAAGTTTATAAAATTCTATATTCTATGTTTATAAATATTCTTCTATTGAAATTTATAAAACTGTTGATCAGCTTCCCCCTTTTCATTTAAAACATGGGTGTCAAACTTGTGGCGTCATGTTGCCATTACGTAACGTATCTTGACATTTTTCCTCTCTGCAGAGCTGGGGTGGGCATGGCCTACATGTGATGCATCCAGCCCGTGGGCCTCCAGTTTGACACCCCTGATTTAAAACAACTCAGGCTGTTTAGCACCTGGGGTTCATTGAGAAATCCTTTATCCTTTCCCTACTCTCTGCAGCCCAATAGCCAACTTTCCCACTCTTTCTATTGCAAGTTTCTTTATTGAAGAAACTCTGCTTAAAGTGGGTTTAAGGAAATGAAATCATCTTAACACAGCAATACACTATTAATCTTTCCAATGATTTCAGCTTCGCAGTTTTGCAACAATTTCATTTGAATATTTTGTTGGCTATAAAATAGCTACAGCTCTGAATATCACTCTACCTTTATGCTGAAAAATACTTCTCCCACCCCCTGACAGTATGGAAAATGTCAGCAATATAAAGAAAGGAAAAGACATAACACACGGAGGCCCGACTCGGCTTCCCAGAAAATTCAGGAGGATATTTCAAGTTTCAAGTTTGTTTACCTTACAGAAAAGTTAATTAGATTCTTTTGATCTCACAGGAAAAAAAACCCACAAAGTAAATTTTCTTAGAGTCACTGAAGAAGCCGGAATCAAAGTTGCTCTCCTAATTTTGGATATTCATTAAAACAGTGTTTAATTTTAAATTAAAAAAAAACTTTTTTAAAAAATCCTTTGTTTATTAAAAAAACCCATTTTCCTTAGGCTAGGATACAACTCCCTCCCTCCCTTAGAAGCCAGCAGTTTAATAATCTTTTTTATCATGCTATTCTATAATTACTATTTAAAAATTAGTTCTATTATACGTGATTTTCTCCCAACTAGTGTATTTATGATTGCAGCCTAGAATATATTTTATCAATACAGGAACAGAGCTTTGTGTAAAGAACATAACTTTTTACTCTTAAAGTATTATAAAGAATTGAAGTGATACAATCTATGCTCTATTGAAGCCTGAATTAATCTTTTATTCAATACACATATTACAATTAAAAACAAAAGTACAATTTCAAATACAGTATGCTGCTATTCAAGTGATTTAAAATATTATCCTTTGTGACTGGAAAATAGTTGTTCTTAAACATACATCATTCAGTTAAGAAATTTTAAAGTCACAGATAAACGGAATTTCTTATCTAGGTTTGCTCATTTTATTTACAGAGTTTTATTTGTGTTGTGTGTTTATTAAGAGATCTACAGAAGATGAAAAGTAAATATCAAAAATGTGGAAGAAAGCCAGAAGAGAAGCAGAAAAAATTAAAATAGCACAAAAACATTACTTTTAATATGAGAGGAGAAAAAAGATTAAATTCAAAGGGGTGATGGAAAGTATGAATGCCAAATATAAAAAATAGTAGAATTTTAGATATTTGACAATTTATATTGAACTGAATAACATGTAAATGTTTGAGAAATGATAAAATACAAATTCTCTGTGTGTTTCTAGACACAAATATTTGTGTGAGTGAACACAGATATTTGTCTATCTGAAAATCCTGTAGAATATTATCAGTTACGATTATGTCAAGTAAAAATGCTTGTGTATATACATACAGTTAAATTTTATGTATAATATAAAATACACATACACATGTACACATACAGTGTTTAATAGAACTTACTTCCAACTAAATGTATATAGAATTTCAGGTTTAGTAGGAATTTATCTACAAATCTTTTTATTGCCAATTCTAAACTAGCTAAATATTCAAAGCAAATAAGCCAAACAATATTGGATATTCTTAAATCACATGAATATTATATTGTTGTTTACTTTCAATATGCTCCTAGTTAGTCTTGGTTTGCATTTTTTTCTGATTACTCTTTCTCTCTATGTATAGTATTTTAAATTTTGAACATGTCATTTAAAACTTCATTGCATTTACTATATCTGTACTGAGGCATTTCAAATAAAACAACGTGAAAAGCAGCAATGATCATTCAATTTTTAGAAGAATTTTTTTATTACCTGAATTTAAAATTCAGAATATCACAATAGTTAGGAACTGTATTTTAATATAATCCCTATGGCAGCAGTTTTGAAGCAGTGTTCAACCAAAACAACAGCCAAACAGATGTAGTCTCTCCCTCCCTCCCTCCCCCCCCTCTCTTTGCTACATAAATAATTTTGAACAGGGATTTTTTTTAAAACATTGATCACACAACCAGGAGGAAGGAAAAGAATATTTACTATCTAAGATATCATTAAAAGAAATGGCATGAAAAATAAAATAAACAATTGAAACAGGACTATTACTGCTTTTTCTTTTTTTATCTTTCTTTTTCCTTTAAAAAAAATCAGAGAATAGGAAGGGAGATTACTTACAGTTTAGAGTACTGAAAATTTGACTAACTGAACAATAAACCAAGTGCTTAATTCAGTTCCATTTCAAAAGGCAAAACACTTACCCAGTGAAGAAGAACAACTTTGGACCCTACCATTGGTACAAGAAAAGTTAGGGAGTACTGTGTTCCAAAAGTGTATGTGACTTTAGACTGTGTATATGGTATGCTTTACCTTAAAATCTATACAATTCTAACCAAAACAGCTTGGAGCAATTCACATAAAACAGACCCAAATGTTGCCTATTCCATGTAAGATCAGGTTTCTGTCTCAACTCAGCCTGTGATACCAGGGTGGCTGTTTTACTTTTACTTTTTCTTTTTCTTTTTAAAATATTCTTATGTTTCCAATCCTTCCAATATGCTTTTTTCATCTTAGGGAAAACACTCTTTTCTGGAGATGAATGCGTATGGAAAAGATCTCTGACTTATCAGGACTCTGGTCTTCTCAGGATAATGAAATGCTCACTTGATTGTTGCAAGGCTTGAACAATTTGCGGTCGTCCCAGCCTCTTGATTATTAATATTGTTTCAGATGCACAAAGTTTACTGCAAGTTGTAAAAATGCCAGGTTTTGACCTGGGGTTCTCTAAAAAGGAATTATTATACTGAGGTTATTAATGGCTAAGATAATCTCTCAATAAAGGTTTTTGCCTGCCCTTTCCTCTTTCAAGAAAATTTTAGTTCAGGGGCACTCTTTAACAAGGAAAATGTAAAAATGTTTCACTCTTAGAAAATGTGACTGCAGATTAGGGTAGGTGCTTGTGTTCTTAGCTTCCTTGTGAATCCCTCTTTCAGTGGTATTTGAAATTCCATTTTACAGTTAATAATATGTTGGGTATCTCTTTTTCCATTCTTAAGAGCTTTCATGTGTACAAAGCTGATGGATTGACATTGAACAGTTCCATGTTGCTTACTTAATATGATGTAGAGTTATGAACTGGTCTACTATGCTTTTTTATCAGATGTACTTTTTGTATATGAACAAATAGAGTATGATCCATGCAAGATTAATGCATTTGTTAAATATGTCTTTATTTAAGTGAACTGAATTAAAATGCAATGCAATCAATTGAGAATTTTGCTCTTAATTAGGAAATGCATCAATGTATTTTCTTGGTTTATTCTTGTAGTTATAAGTCTCTCTATCTTCAAGAGTTGTACATGATTATTTTTTCAACTCACTTTAATGTGTATTTCAGTGAATTTAAACATATTGGCTTCACCTAATGTTAAAGGGATTTTCACACGTTTTATTGGCTAGAGGAGTTCTGTGGTCATTTAACATTAATTAAATCCACAATAAATTGGATTTGAATGTGAAGGGGATAAACAAATGATTTGTATCCCTCAAAGAGTTATTTGCTTAAATTGAACTCTACAAAAATGGAGTGATAAAGGACAGATTATTGCTTGTTTCTTTGAAATGAGTACTGACTGACAACAGTTCATTCTATGCTTAAGAAATGTATGCAAAAATTCAAAATGAGGTATAAAGCATCAATGAATTAAATTTTGCCATGTTAATTAATTTGTTCTTTGGAGATTTGATATGCTAGTTCTATTCAGACTGGATGAACTCCTCTGCCCCCCTCCCCACAAACACACAATCTGCCAACTTTATGAGGGAGATGGGGGTGATTTTAAATGTATGTATGTATGTATGTATGTATATATGTATGTCTAGGGCGTTTGGGTCTTTTCCTGTGTAAGATTGAGATACTCTCAGTCTTACACAAGAAAAGACTCCAACACACCTAGACCTACATACCTGTACCCGTGAAAATCTATGAAAACAAATATATACACACACACACACACATAATTTTTTTT
>JAEANM010015911.1:0-13455 GCA_017656035.1 Myanophis thanlyinensis
ACACACACATGCACTTGGGGGGGCCTTTCCTCCCTGTCCTCTCACTGAGGGGAAGAAGAAAACAGGGAATCCTTCGACTCCCGGTGCTCTCTCCCCCCCCCCCACACACACACGCTCGGGGGCCTTTCCTCCCTGTCCTCTCACTGAGGGGAGGAAGAAAACGGGGAATCCTTCGACTCCCAGTGCTCTCAGCCCGTCCAGCCAGAGCGTGGCCTCGCTCCCTCACAGGATGCCTCCCTTTAGGTTTGGCTAGCACACGCGCGTGCCGAATCCATCCCTACCACTTTCTCCTCTCTTTCCACCCACCCCCACCCCTCCCCGTCATTGTCTCTAGCACCTATTTACTATTGGTGGAGAGCACCTTGAGGGGAATGGTGGGGGCGAGCCTAAGAGAGGGAAAAAAAACCTCTATTGATGGATTATGTTTTTTCTGCGAGCCAGATGAAATTCTTAAAAGAGCCACACCTGGCTCGCAAGCCATAGGTTCCCGACCCCTGTAAAAGACCCACCCTTCACAGAAGCAGGAATGGCTGGAACTTGTATAACCAGGTATTTATGTATATGTTGTGGACTACCAGCATCCAGCGCAGCTGTTGGCAGACTCAGACAGTGAGGAACAACATGAGCCTGTCCTAGAGTCTGGGGAAGGCTCCGATGAGTGCTCAGAGACAGAGCTGGCATCATGGATGTCTGTCAGTCATCAGCTACCTTCTGAGTTGGATAGCAGTGAAGCAGAACAGTTGGAAACTGTCCCTGATGTGCGCATGCACACAGCTGCCAGGAGAAGGGAGAAGCTCGGGAATCAGGGCTATCTCAGAAGAAAAAGCACAGGTGACCGGTGATTGGCTCCTCCCAGAAGGATTAAAAAGAGGAGCAAAGGGGAGGGGAGTTTGCAGTGAACAATTAGTTCGTATTGCTTCGGGAAGCTCTGTTTCTGCCTTCATGGCTGCTGAGTGTAATTGTAAGTTATCCTCTGGCCTGGTTCCAAGCCTGATAAGAGACTGTGATATCAGCCTGGTTTTGTTTATAAAATAAAGAGGTTTTAGCAGAAAGTGAAGTCTGCTTTTTTGTCTTGAGAGGCTTAGGACAGAACAGTGTAGCACCTGCTGACTCTAGCAGGTAAAGGACCAAAAAAGTGTTCCATTTAAAATCCAAGGTGCAAATGGGAGAGGGAGGAGCAAAGATGGCACTGGCATACATATAGCACCCATGAGGAAAGAGACAGCAGGTGGCTGAAAGGAAGATAAAACACAAGTCAAGGTGGCAATCATAAGGCATGATCAAAACCCTGCCCTTGCCAGGCATGCCTTGAAGGCATGTGAACATAAAAAGAGTGGGACTTTGTGTGAAATTATGTAAATCCAGCACTGAATTTGACTCAAAAATCAGATTGCTAGCCACAGCCAATGGCAAGGTACAGCATGATATTATTCTATTGGCCAAGAAAAGTGATATAGGCTAAGAGTATGCACAAGGAGATGGACTTAATTCTTAATGGTTAATATAACCAGAAGCAACAGGGAGCAGGTTAAGTTTTCAATCCAAGTCCACTCTTAAAACAGAGTTGATCAGCTCAGCAGATAGCATAAAGCCAATGCATTTGGCAGCAGATTTGGAGTAAACGACAAAGGAATAAATGGCTAGTTATTTATTCTAATCCAGGGAGGAGCAAAATCTTGTAGAGCAAAATGACACAACAAGGTTTTGAATATAAATATATTGGCCCTTGCATTCTGGAGTAGACATTATACATTGGTAGGAAGGAGTGCAAAACTGGGTACAGATTGGTCAGTGGTCATGAATGATGGGAATTGTGTTCCAAAATCTTCAGGGTCACAGGCTAAGAACCTTATAATAACTGTGAAATCAGATCAACTTTCCTTGACCATATTGACTGACCAATCTGTAAGCTATTTTCAACCGGTTGTGAAGACGCCAAGCTGGGGAAGGCTAGATTAGATAATATAACATAAGAAATTGCTTCTGGCAAAAAGAATAATGGTTCACTTAGTTCTTCTGATCGCAAAAAATTAATGTATTTTAAACTACCGCAAATGGTTAAATCCTGATATTTCTATCCTGGAGGAGAAATGAGAAAATCAATCTTTAAAAATATTTGAAGTGTTACAGATTATCTGCGTAGAAAATTCTATAAAATAGAGCTACACACTTTCAGTGCTGCTGGCAGAGAATAGCTCCATTGTACTATCAAAGCGTGACAAATTCTGGCAGTTTTTCAGGATGCTTCCTTGAGCTTTTATGAAGTGATTGGCTACAATAATTTTTGAAAGAATGCAGGAGGTATAAGAAGGAAAAAGACAGAAAGAATATAACTGTGGTTTTTTTGGCACCTACAAATATCCTTCCCTCCTCATCCCTCTTTTCTACATACATGTCTCCAATTGCAACCAGAATCTTTTTGAAGTACAGTTTAAGAAAAAATTGATGATAATCTATCTTTGTGGTCATTAACGTCCTGAATATCCTACTTTTCCACTCCCCCAACCCCAAAAGAGTGGTGGTGGTAGTGGTGAAACGTAAGATGATTTCTATTTTGCCATTTTAATGGTATGGCAAATTAATTCTTGAAGGACAAAAACAGAGCTAAGGACTTACAAAGCTATGTAGTAGTAATTTAGGGAGCTAGGGAAAACATCAACCATTGTATCTCATATAACAGAAAGACAGTCCTCAGAAAACAAGATACCATTGGAGATTGCAAGCTTTAAAGGATCTTGGTTTGCAAGGGAAAGACTGGATATTTTGAAATACATGGGAAAACAACAAAGGAATCCTAATCCCATCAAACTGGGCCTTGCCCTTTCCATTCTTCTCCAAATAGCTTGGAAATGATCCAAATAAGGGGGGGGAGTGAAGGGCTTAGCTTCTAATTATTTTTGTTCATTGCTAGCACAAAATAAAGGTATTTGTGATTTATGGAGTATAAAGACTGACACCTGGCAGAATGATCACAACTCAGCAAAAATAGATTTCTTATTTTCTGTAGGAAAATCCACCCCCAAAAAATCTCTTGCTTTGACATAAGCACAATCTGAGAAAAACTCTCTAGCCCCCCCCCCCGCTGCATTTTATCTATTCTTCAAAGCAGAAGAGACTGACCTGAGGCCTTCTCCTTCAGGGGAATACTGTCTACAGTACTCAAGCGTGAAGGAATCTGTTGCTTTCAGGTTGCTGGTGCTCCATCGAATAGTGGCAGTGTCCCAGCAGATGGTGCAGTCTTCTGATTTTATTTCAGGAGTTGGAGGAGCTGTGAATATAGGGGGATATTTGCTGACCCACAAGAAAGACTACAATCACTGGTTTGTACACATCGGAAGTAAAAAAATTCAGACATTTTTCTCCTAACCTATTAAAACTTTGCCATCTGCACTGGATTGTTTGTTTTTTATTTTCATTACTGGTAGTCATCTCTTAATTATCACTTGTTCATTAACCATTAGAATATAACATGATGCTGAATGTATGGTGCTTAGGACGGATCTTAGTACTTAAAATGATTGCAGTATCCCACAGTCACTGATTGTCATTTGTGACCTTCACTGCTGGCTTCTGACAAGCAAAGTCAACCATGTGACTTAATGATGGTCCAAAAGTCACTTAATGACAGAAATACAGCTGTTGCTAAGTGGTGCAGTCACATGATATTACACTTTACAACTACATTGCTTAGTGATGGAAATTCTGATCCAATTACCATTGTTAAGTGATGACTACCTGTATGATATTTCACTCCCCTCCTTGCTAAATATGCTATGTTAATGTCTATTCTAAGGAATGGTGATCAAATAGTAGTAAGTATAGTAAAGTGAAATTAGCAGGTTACAATCTTTTTCTATTCTCAGTGAACAATCAGCGAGAAGTTTTTCATAGTAATTTTATTAAAGATTATAATTACAACAGCAAAAACTAATACAAACAAAAAAAAGATAGATGGATAAAGGAAAGAATAGAGTGGAAGGAGAGAAAGAAGAAAAGACAAAAAGAAATAGAAAATAATATATTAATTGAAAAGAAGTATATAAAGAAGTTACACTATAACTTTATAACTTCCTCTTATTTGATATCTAATTTATAACCAGATCCATAAATCATCATAATTTCAGTCCTAATTTCAGCTAAAATCCATTGACTAGCCAGAAATAACATATCAGTTCCTTTTAATAAAATTCTTCAAAATTTTAACAAGCATTTTTTATACTTCTAATATAGGGAAATTATCCAGGTCACTCACTTGCTTCATTGTTTGCATATCCATTTTCATTATTTAAACTTTAGCTAGTTTCTTTTGTATCTCCAGTGTACAATCTTTTTTGCAATGTGAATGTGCCATATGTTAAATAATACCATCTTATTCCATGTTGTCCTTTTAGCCAGTAATTTGTAACCTCAGTCTTGATCATGTCAAATAAAAAAAAACTTAGCAATAGAGCCAGATGTTTCCATTGAGACATCTGAGTCCATTTTTCAAACATATCTTTTAATACATTGTTAGAATATTTTTCTTCATTCTGTAATTGTGAATCAAGTTTATATTTTATTCTCTTTTAATTATAATCTTCGTTCCCACTAATCATTTTCTCATAGGAAGAATTTTTTATAATTTATCCCAAAATCTTATTTCAAATTTATTGGATCCTTGGTCTGTGTGTAACTTTCTAAAATAAAAATTTAATTATAATAACTAATTTTTTCAGAAATCCATATTATGTCTATTCTCAGCTATGATTGGTGTCTTGGTGAAAAATAATGTATTCTCTAGAATTACGTCTCTTTTTTTTGTCTCCAAATGTCCACTAACACTCCATTTAGTACAAGATCAAAGAAGGATTTTTCCTTGGGTAGTTTTGATTATCGTTTTGGATGCTCTGTTGTGGGAAAACCACAGCATTCTAGCCACCCATCAGACACCAACTTTGATATGGTATATTTTAACATTAGGTCCATCATATGTTTGTAGAAAGTATCTTTGTTATCATTTGGTGCATAAATTCCCAGTACACAGTTTTTTTGGCTATCTAGTTCTATTTCTATTCTCACACAACTAACATCCTGATCAGCTGTTATTGTGGTTTCAAAGGTTGATATATAGAATAAAACCATTAGTTTTGTTTGATTCTGCAGAGAAAATTTTTGCAAATTAATTATTTAACATCTTTATTCCTAATATGTGTTCCTGAAGACAAATTATATCCTGTTTTAGTTCTTTTCTTTAGCAAGTTGAATACTTTTCTCCTTTTAGGGATAGATTTGCCTCCATTTATGTTCCAGGTTAAAAATCTGTATTCCATATTCCAAGTCACCACTGTATATGCACTAGCAACCAAACTCGAACTCCAGTTATTAGAAATTTTAATTTCCCTCACAATGAGAAGATCTCTGCTTTTCTTTGAAGTGACCAATTTTCAGATGTATCAAGAGCAGTGATTTTTTTTTCCTACAAATTCCTACAACACTCAATAGGAATTAAGTGGTGTCTTCTTTGGTTTCTTTTAAGCTTTCATAATAATTTTATATATGCATTTTACCATTCCACATATTTTAATTGGTTCGGTCTTGGATCATCATCATCACTTGAATGAATGAATTGAATCAAACAAAAAATTATTAATATTTCTACACTATTAGCTAGAAATTTCAGTTTTCAATATGTAATTTAATTATCAGTACATACATATCAAACCAGAGGTGAAATTCAGCAGGTTCAGTAGAACCGATAGTAAATTTTCTAAGCAGTTCAAAGAACTGGTTGTTAGAAGAAATCACCTTTTGTTTTTTTCTACTTTACAGGGTTAATCCTGTAAGGAAGGCAGGATAAAAAGATTCTGGTGTTGTTTCTAGTCTAATCTTTATTGCCCTGCTTACAGAAACTGTCCACCCAGTCACATGACCCCCCCCCCAGCCACACCCATCAAGCCACACTCACAGAACCGGTAGTAAAAAATAATTGAATTTCACTACTGTATCAAACGCTTATTTGAGATGTTACTGAATTGTTTTGGGGGAATGGCATAAGTTGTCTAGTCTTCAAATACTGTGATGAACATTCAGCCTTTGCTACATAGGAATGATTTTCTCATATGAATCTGTACAGCCTCACTGAACAGCAACTTAATTAAAACGTTCAAAAACCACTAAGTTATGAAACAATTGTGTTTACCCAAATGAAGTTGCTTTTTGGCTGACAAAGTGTAATTTTATTCTTTCTTTTAGAACTTAACACAATACATTTATGAAAAAAACATGTCTTTTTTAAATTACATACATCACAATTTTTTACCAGATAAATATTTCTGGCAATTGAAACTTATCTTAGTAAGAAATCTCTTGATTGTATTATTAAAGGCGCTAATAAAATGTAAAATCCTTCAAATACACAGATGGCTAATTACTGGCTACCACCTGTGGTGTCTCTTGCATAGTCTGTGGTTTCATTTTAAAAGACTACAGTATTAGCTGATCCTAACAGACATATCAATTCATCACTTTGCTAAAATCCTAATTAATCCACAGATGTACATTGCAGAACACAAGAGAAGGCATTTGACTTTCATGAATTATCTGTTGTGATTCATAGGTTGAAATTACAAACGATATTTTTAGAACAAGCAATTGTGTGTAAGTGTGTTTTGGGTAAGATTTTTTTTTTTTGTAGATTTTAGGCAGGCTTATGGATATATAGGAACATGGAACTTTGCATAGCCAAAAGAAAGCAGCACAAGCAAGAATCAGTAGCTACCAAGCAATGCTAAAAAATGTTGATGCACAAACTATAACTATATCACTAAAATTAAAATCTATAGGAACATAATTCTGCTTTAGGAAGAAACTGTATAAGAAACTGTAAAAGAAACTTTTCAACTGTGTAATAGTTATAAAAGATAATATATATGTAGTTTTGAGAAAGTCATGTTCCAAGAGCTTTGTAGATCATCCTACTGAATCATAGACAAGAAACACTAAAATTTGATTTCAATTTTTGCTAAGATAACAATATAGCACTCTGCTAACCAAGCTTGTTGTGTTTTCTGCATACAAAAGATAACTCAACCTTCATAAAACAACAAAGTATATAAGAGTTCTCCTGAATGGCCAGCAAAGAAATCAAAATGAGAGAAACAGTGAGATTTACCTCATACATGATGGACTTTCCTCTCTCTCGAGCTAATTCAGCATTGTTACAATACAGGTAGTACTTGACTTACGACCACAACTGAACCCCAAATTTCTGTTGTTAAAAGAGACAGTTGTTAAGTAAGTTTTGCCCCATTTTATATATTTCTTGTCACAGTTGTTAAGTGAATCTGATTTCCCCATTGACTTTGCTTGTCAGAAGGTGACAAAAAGTGATCTCTTGATCCCGGGATACTGCAACTATCATAAATACATGCCAATTGCCAAGCATCTGAATTTTGTTCATTTGACCACCAGGACATAACTCGCTTTTTTTCAGTACTGTTGTAACTTCAAATGGTCACTAAACAAATGTTGTAAGTCAAGAACTACTTGTACCTCTTGCAGTCTTGGGGTGGCATACCTAACCCCGCCCCCTTCCCATCAAAATCAACAGCTTGGTAAAAACAAGAAAGATATTTTCCTCTCAGCACTTGAGAGCAGGTATATTTAGGAGGTGATCATGAGGAAATAAAGGCGGGCAGAATTCTGCTGTGATGGCTTGCAATCAGTTCTGAGCTCAGTGAAGTCTTCTGTAAAAGACAACATCTCACAGATTGGCATCATTAGGAAGTGAGCTTTGGAAGTTAGCCTTTTCAATTGCTATTTCTCTCTTCCTCCTTTATAATAGCCTTCCCTCTGAAATGATCCCCTATTCCACTCAAGGCCCTCAAATCCTTCTTTTTTCGGGAGACTTTAAGGAAAGAAATGTGAGTTCTTCTTCTCTCTGGTAGTTTGGGACCCTAGTCAAATTAAAGATTATACTTATCTCTGACACTAAATGATGATATATTGTATGGCTGATAGCTAAATTGATTACAATAGATATTTTATATTTTAAAACTCTTGCACAAAAAGAGGGTATGTAAGTCTAAGGTTCGGGATTGATTTTAGTGGAAATAAATACATCAATAAATCTGAACAAATATATTAAAATGCATAAAAGTAGAAATAGGGTGTAGAGTACTAGGGTTAGAAAAACTAGACAGTGAAATTCAAATTCTTGGAAGAAAATCAGAGGTGGATTGAATGGAATTTTTAATAACAATAATTATAATTATGAAAATATGCTAATGATGTTACTTTGATGGCTGGAAGTGAATAATCCAGTAACCTCTCAGTGAAACTGAATGAAGGAAGTGCATAAACTTCAGTTTGCTGCTCAAAACTGAAGAAAAAAAACCCCAGCAACTAAAATTATATCAGGAGTTAAGTTATTAATGGATTTCTATCTTTCCAGAGTCAAAAATTCACAAAGCTTGACTGTAACCATTAAATGGTTTTGGTACTCAATTTGAAACCAGGGGCCAATGAATACCAGTCCACCCTTACTGGCTGTGTGATTTTGGGCTGGTCATTCTTTCTCAGCTTAAACCCATCTCAAAGCTGAGTTCTTGTGGGGAAATAGAAGGAAAGAGCACTATGCACCTTAGATTGTGCAAAATAAAAGTGGGCTAGAGGAGGAGGAGGAGGAGGAGGAAGAGGAAAAATAAAGAGATCATTACTACTTGAAGAAAGACTATCTAGATACAGCTAAAACATTAAAGAGAGGAGACATTGTATTGTGACAATAAGAGCAATGCATTGTCAAGGCTGTGGCTTTCCTAGTTGTAATATAGGGCCGTGAAAGTTGAATCATCTGAACAAAGAAAAATGTACGCCTTTGAATTGTGCTGGTAGAGAAAATTGTTGTATATATCTTGATCTGCAGTAAGATCAGATCACTCAGTTCCAGGTGAAGTAAACAAAGGCTGCTTACTGGAAGCATTAACAATGAATGCTTTGATATTTTTGAACACATAAAGAAACATTGGAGAAGATGCTCTGAAAATTTAAAGGCGACCAAAAAAGAGGCCAAAAGGACATAAGCTGGCTACATTCTATCACTGATGATACACAGTTCAGCTTCCAAATAGTAATTCTTTACATTACAAAACAGTTATTGATAGCCAGTAGATGATGTCACTGAGACAGAAGCAACTAAAAGATAACAGAAGTATACTGACATTGATAGTGGTTGTAGAACAGATGGAATTCTTTTAAGGCTCTAATTCAGGGATGTCAAACTCGCGGCCTGTGGGCTGGATGTGCTATATGCTGCCCTCACCGCCGCCTGGTCTAGGAGAAAAAAAGTCCCGATACATCATGTGACGACGCCATGATGATGCGAATTTGACACTCTTGCTCTAATTTTCCCCCATCATCCCTATTAATTTAGATGCAGTTTTTAACCACATTATTTTGCTAACCACTAAAGGTAGTTCATTATTTACTTGTTTTCCACTCTGCAAAGGGTGAAAGCACTTTGCTTAAATGTGCATTTAACAGATTTTTTACATTGCATTATGTTTAGCTTTTGCTATAATCATATTGCTATGCATAGATTCTTCGGTAATAAATCTTATTTGCTTTAGCTACCTAAGGTCCCAGAACCTTTTGATGGATGAACAGATTCAACAGAACCACCGCTAATAAAAATATTGAATATAGAGAATATACAATTTAAAATCACTTTGCTACTTGTAAGTAGGCCTAATGTATATAAGTTTATATGGGCTTGTTAAGAAAAGAAAAGCTTCCAATATTTAAATGAGTGAAATAAGTTATTCACTTTTTAAATGTGACAGAAAAGGAATAAACAAACCTTTTTTTGCTATTTGCTTGGGGCACATTAGCACTATAAGTAATACTTCAGAGAAAATTGTTAAGAAACATTCAGTCCTCATTAAGTATTTCCTGAGTATGAGATGGTGCCATAAATGACTTGACTTCTTTTATTAATGTCGATTTAGTGTTAACCTGGATAAAATTTGCATATTAAATAAATAACACACATCCAAACTATTTCTTTGTATGTAAATACACACACATATTCCACCTGATCAAGAAAATAAAGCATTCAAATGAGCACTATAAAATTGACAGTGCACTGACATTTTGACACATTCATTTCATTTTTAATAAACCACCACTATTGCTTTAATTCTTTAGAGATAAAACCTTCTTCCAAAATAATCTTCATAGGGATGATTTCCAATGTACTTGAAAAATAATGAAAAGAGAATGAATTAGGAAATGGCCGCATTACTCTAATAAAACTTGTTCTCACTTCAAATTGGGCATTTTTTTCAATGAAGGTCATTTCATGAAGACCCATTTATTTCAACAAGCCGGCCTGGCCTGACACCTGAGGGTGTCAAAATTTAATTTTAAGTTTATATTTAAATAATTTATTTACTTGTTTTAATACTATTTTAAATTGATTTTAAAGTTAATTTTAAATTTACCTTTTTGAATTGACCAGCCACTATCTAATTTTAATTGGTTTTTTATGGAGTGAATTGTGTATGTGTATTTTATTGGCTGTAAACCGTCCCGAGTCCCTAGGGAGAGGGGGCGGTATACAAATCATGAAAATAAATAAATAAAATAAATCTATGGAGGGGAATTCTCACATTTTACTCAAAAATCTGACTTTTGAAATTTGCCTATGTACATGATGAACTAAATCTTTTCATTTCAACTTTGTGCCTAGGTTGCTCTGTTTTTACACACAAATAGAATGTGTATCTTTGCTTAAGTGAAAATGTATTAATGAGATAGAAGGTACTTTAGATCCAAAACCACAGATAGAAGAAGATTCATAAAACCTTAAAACACATCTTAAGAAATATTAAAGACTTTTTATGGTGCTTATTAGTGCCAAAGCCAAGAATAGGAACAATGAATATAAGGCTATACAACACACATTGCTCTATATTCTTAACCAGATAGTTAGCTCACATATAACACAATGGCAGAACATAGTGACCACAATTTGAGAGATTAATTAATATATTATCTTCTTCTAAGAAAAAATATTATTTATTATATAGTAATAATTAAACTTGGTTTATGAACCATGCTATTAGGAGAAGCAGACATATGAAACAAATGGACAATGAAATCTGTTGCATGTTTAATAATATATCACAATGGCAACATAATACAGAAAAAAAAGATGGCAGATAAAGGGTAGGAATTCAATCCTAGTCAACTCAATCCTGGTTGGAATATAACATCTGCACCCTGCCAATGTAAAGAAGCTCATATCTCAACCTGTCCTATACTTTATGCTTTCAGAAGAAGAACAAGTAACTTATATGGCATTACATTAACCTTAAGAAACTTTTCTAATAGTTGTAATTTAAGTCCAAAATTAATAATTTCATATGGGCAGACTTTGGAAGAAAAGAGAGAGAGAATTAAATTTCAATATTGCAGGATAGAATCCACTCAAATCCACTTTGAATACATTCATAATGTTCAACATTTCTCCATAAAATTGAATTTCTTTCCTTGTTCTGAAATAATATCAAACAACTGACATGATAATGGGATGGATGGGAGAGGGGCAGCAATGAAGGAATTCGTAGCTATAGCTAGATCTAGATACAGATATACAGAATGCTGATATAGCCTAGATAAAGTTTTTCAAAAATTCTTAAGAGAAAGTAAGCAATTCACTTCTAGGAAACACTGGAAAGAGACTTGTCATAATCCTGTTTTGATTCTGCTTGCTAAAGATGTCAGAAGAAAATTCTAGCAGGCTTTCAAGATTCTGTTAGCATATCCTACAACAATAAAATACATTGAGATTCTCCTTGCAATTCCTGACTTGAAGAACTGGCATAATCCAAGATTCAGACTACTGTAGTGATCTAAGAAAAGAGGAGACCTGGGTTCAGATCAACCTTAGCCCAATCTCTTTCTCTCTCAGCCTAAGTGCTTTCCATAAAGGGCTGTTACTGTTTTCTTACTACTCACATCAAAATAGATTTGGCAGGTGTGAGATGGTCTCGTTCTCCTTTGTTTCATGCTGTTCTCTCAGTGAAAAAACACAACTGGGTATCCATTGAAGACATTTATGCATTTGCTAATTCAGAGATTGATGCAAAAGAGGGCAGAAGTGTCATATGAATGAATTCATTTGGAACTGAAAAAGATAGAAGCAGATTGATTGATCCTTCCCTCCCTAAACTTGACATGCAGTAGATCCTTTGATAAAGAGAAGTTTAACTAAAAGAGATAGATTGATTAACTTATCTTGTACAACATACAAATAAAAGAGGGATTTTTTCTCTTTATCTGATACATATTTCACAATGCAACTTTAAAATAGCATCCTCTTGAGAGCTTTTCTAAATAATGAGCTAAAATTCCACAGGCATCATGATTTCTCTTTTAGAGAGACATAGAATCCTAGCTTAACTACAGTTAATTATCAACTGTGGCTTGCACAATAGGGAGACAAGATAATAATTTAATTAGTACATACAATCATTCTACCTCTTTCTATTTTTCCATCATTGACCAAGGCCAAGACAAAATGAGAGCTAAGGAGACAGTAACTACTATAGTTATAATCTAAGTGTAGACAGTTATTATCTGCCTGCCTGCCTGCCTGCCTGCCTATCTATCGATTGATTGATCAATCTATTGATCTATCGATCTATCATCTACCTAGCCAAACAGTTTCCATTATTTATATTCCAGTTGTAAGAAAAGGAAATTTATAGTGCCACACCTCCCTCCCACACACACGGAGGAAAACATAGTACAACCACTTCAACCATCAACTAATATGAAGCTATTAATCTTGCAAAACTCATTCACCCAGTCCCAGGTACTCAGTGTTTGACATCCAAATGACCACCATAAAGTCGTCCTTCCAACATGTAATGTGATTGGGTGATCTCTGTTTACTGATCCCTGTTTACTGACTTCCTCTCCTGCTATGACATCATGGAAAACATGGACTGTTGATAACATGCTATTAAATGGACTTCAATGATTCATGAGCAAGACAGAGACAGGAGTATGGAAGAGCAAAAGGAGATCTGGGGGTCCTTTGTCTCCACTACCATATCAAAGCACCTCTCTCCACTCAAGAATATGCCATTGCTGTGTTAATCCAACCACAGTGCCCAGTTGATAATAAATGTTTATATACCCTGAATAAGGCAGAAACTAGAGACCGAGATGTGTATTTCATCCTTTGATAAGCATGTTTATTTATTTATTTTTTATTTATTTATCATATTTATATACCGCCCCATCTCCCCAAGGACTCAGGGCAGTTAACAGCAGATAAAAAGACAAAATACATAACAAAAATTTAAAAACCAATCTAAAATTATTAAACTTCCTGAATCTTTAAAAACTACTATTAAAAATTTAGTTAACTAAAAATTTATCCAATTTAAAATACCCCAAGGTATCAGG
>JAEANM010015912.1:0-10047 GCA_017656035.1 Myanophis thanlyinensis
TCGGAAACCCCGGAGGTCTGCAATAATACGAATCTCCGGGGGAAGTTCATTCCATAGGGTGGGTGCTGCCACAGAGATTATAAACAGACATTATAAAAAACAGGTCGAAGTTGTCATGATCTTTGTTAATTATTATACTGATGATAACTTACTGCAGGGTAAGGAAGGAAACCTAGCAGTTGCAATCTTTATAGAAATTAGCCATACATAATATATTTTTATTTTATATTTATTTTATAATCCATTTTTATTTTAAAAAAATTAAAAGCATATGTGCTTTTCTTTTTCTTGCAATACATACTTTTCATGGTCTTTGGTTTGCTGAGCTCCATTTATTCTGCTTTTGCACCAAGGTAGTACAAATGGGAAGAGAAAATGGTCCTTGACCATGTGTAGTACATCTTTTCACTTTCCTTACAGTACTGTTGTGAATCTTACCCATTTTGTTGCACCTTAGGGCCCAATTCAATGATGAGAATTGATTTTTTGCTACTTCAGTGACCATGAGTGGAAACTGGCTATATTATTTTTTATTGAATACAGTCTGACAGCATGAACACTCAAACTCTCCCCAATACCCAGCAATAAAGTAATACCAACATTTCCAAGCTCTTCATAATTTCATTATTTCAAATCTTTTTGGAACACTACATTTTTTACCCAGATTTTTTTTATTGTTGCGAATATCATATTTATTATATTGACCAAGGTGATTTCTCTCATTTGGCACCTGTGTCTTGGATCATAATAACTTTTGAAGAAGGCATTTAGAGTTCAAGTAGATCTATATGCATCTTCCTCTGCAGATACCCTTATCTCCAACAGTTGTGATAGAATCTAGTCCAGATTCCCACAAGCGAAGGGAGTACATTCCAAAGAAGCAGAAACAGCTCGGTTCAAATAGTTTATGTGAGAGAAAGAAGGTGAAGATTTTTTCTCCTGAAGAGTTTCCAGAGTATATGCTTTATGGATTCTGTCCATAGGTGAGGAAAAATAAAGAAATCTGCTTGGAAGAATCACAATGTGTTTTTCTTGGTTTCTGCAATTTGACATCAGTTGATTTGAAAATGATACTAAACAAATTCACACTTTTAAAACAAAAAGATGTTGTATATTATTATTGAATATCTCTGTGTGTGTGAGAAACAGAGAGACAGACACAGACACAGACAATTTAAAAAAAAATTTAAAATAGAACTGAAGATACTTTATTCGTTATTAGATAACAAATTGCAATATTGGTATCTATGTATGCCAATATGACTACAAACACTTCTTTTGAGATCCACCAGGTTTCCTGCATCTCCAGATTTTTTTTTTAAATGTTACTTTTAAGATTAAAATAGGGTGGGTGATTTGAGAGTCTCATATGTTGCTTGGAAGCAAAGCTACTTAGAATACCTCTCACCCTCACATAAACCTGGAGAGAATCTGAAAATAAACAGACAATGTTCCACACTGTTTCATTCTAGGGGCGTGAAGGCAGATTATTTTACTTTGAATATTTCCCAAAATAAGGAGTTGTTTGGTTGTCAGTCACATTCTCTGCTTTCACAGAAGAAAGTCTACCAAATCCTGAGGTTTCAGGGGCCTAAATTTCACAATAGAAATAATAGCCACCGGAGCAACAATAATGCCTTATATTGTAATTCTCAATCCATTTATTCATACAAACAGAAAAGAGCAGACATTGCAAACACTCCATTTTTTCCAGAAATGCGTTACAAATTCATCTTAAACTCATGAACTTATGGTATTTCTTTTTATATCAGAAGTTTTTTTTTTTAAATGTGGTTGTTCTAGTAGTTTGGCTTTTAATACAGAGAGTAAAGAACCGTAGTCTTGAACTACAAATTTGCCTGTGCCTTGGATTTCAAGAAAAGAAAATGTATCTTTGTAATTGATGATGTAAAGGGTTGGTTGTTGTTTCTTTTAAAAGAAAGACTTTCTGTAAAGGGAGAAATTTTCTCCCAGAGTGACAAAAGCAGTGATTACTGGGGTAAGGGGAAATCTCCTGCAGGTATTAGTCTTATCGTAAGAAGTGCCAAAGGTCACTATGGCACTTGTGATGTGGAACCGTGATGAAATACTATGGGAAAAAAGCAAGTCCCACAGCAGCAGCCCAGGCATTTGGTGGTCACAGCTATGCACCACTTGTGATCAATGAGTGTGAAGGCAGGGTCAGGGCTATAGCAGTGGGAGATACAGGCACTTTGCAATCTAGCCGGGCCCCAACGAGACGGCTGAAATTCCATGATTCATTTATCATAAACTAGCAATTTGCAAATGTTAGCACTTTTCCCACAGATCATGAGCAGTGAGTGACTTTAATAAAAGAGAGAGAGGGAGAGGAGAGAGCAAAGGAAGGAAGGAAGGAAAGAAAGAAACCTTATATAATTAATGCAACTTCTTGAAACTGCTTTAATTGGGAAAGTGTTACCTTTTTGTAAGTAATTGCCATTCAGGTTCTTGTCTAGCTTCCAGATTCTGTTGTTTTACATCAGTTTTACATCACTTAATTAGCCACTTGTCTCTGTTCCTGGTATTTTCTCCCCTTTTATCCTTAATTGTTGTTCTGAGATGATTTCCTATTTTGTTTGACTCTGATGATCATTAAAAGCATGAACACTTCTATTCATTTAGAACCTATGGCATTTTAAAACTTTAAACAAGTCAAAGGAGAAACCCCTGGAATTTAAAAAAAAAAAGGATGAAAGACTTGTACAAAAATACAGCAAGTTGCAAATAGCTATAGCAGTTCTATATTTACATGTTCATGTTTAAGATAGAAGGAGGTAATATCCTTCGGTAATACCCTTCTTCCTTAAGCTATTTTCCCAATTAAAATTTTATATTAGGATTACATTCTAAAAGATAAAGGCTTCCTTGAGTCAAGGTTTCTTGGCAGAAATATGGTTTGAAATTGCCTTTTACAAGGATATTTTCCCCTGCTCTTCAGCCTAGCCTACAACCTTGATATCTCCTGATGCCAAGACATCCATTTACTAATCTAGTCTGACCCCGAATAGCTTGATTAGTCAAAGTTGGCATACTAGTCACTTTCCAAAATAGCTTGGATCAGACTTGGTCCTACTTAGATCTAAAAATAAACCTAATAATATTAATAAAGCATAGTTTAATCACGACACTAATGTAATTAGTGTTAATTTCAATGATATCCTTTGAAAGAATAATGCCTGGAAAGATTCATAGTTCTCATCAAGAAAGGGAGCTCCTTCCCTCATTTCCATTTTTGAAATGAATATAGAAGAGTAACTCACTTTGGTACTAGCCCTTCCAAAACAATAAATGCAGACTGTTCACCTTCACTAAACAGACTTTTAGCATAGAAGTGTGAACACACAGATGCCTACATAAAGGTTTCTCAGTTGAAAGTAGAATACTCACTGGAATTCTTATGTTCTCATCATAACCTTCCTTCTAATAAATGTTACTAATCTGAGGTTTGACAGATTTGTTCTTTGGGTTAATTGTTTCCAGCTCAGTTTCCTTGGAGAAAGGTTTTTTAGAAAGCAGTTTTTAAAAGAAGGAACTTACTTTTACAGGCAAATGAAGCAAACTAAACCATCTAAAAACAACATTCTATAAACTAAAAACAAGTGACGTTGCCTCAGAAAAACAGATTGCATTCTTCATGCCCAATGATTATGTGCTTTGTAGGATGAGTTGAACACTCCTGTATTCATATAAACAAGACACATACTGAGAAGGGTTGTAAAGTAAAACGAAAGAGGGGACACTGGTGCTGATTTAATACTGCCACTACTACTATACCTCCCATTTTGCAAAGCAAGGCACAATGCAACAAAAACACTGCTTTGCTTTGTCACAACACAAACACTTAGCTTTGGCTCCAAACTGCTTCCAAAAATGTGAATCTATCCAGTACTGTATGCACTTGCTTATAATTACAATAAACATAGAGTTAAATGAAATGTCCTGTAAACAGTGTCTGTGTATTTTAGTTCTGTCTGTACAAACAGGCAAATTACATTACCTGGGTCCAGGAAGGAGCATATAAAATGCCAGTTGCATCAATGAACAAGGAAAGGGTAAATCTAATGCTCTTTCAATATGATCTTGAGGGAATTTTTCCTCCACGGATGCTATTTGTGTTGGAGAAATTCATCTGGAACTTCATCCCAATGTTATTACCGATTTCAATTGGGGACAACAGCAAGGAAGGAAAGAGTTAACTTCTTACTCCATGCCTGCTGAGATGTGGTAAATTATTCCTTTAATCCCCTATATGGATGGCTGCTGCTGCTGAAAACAATCCAGCATTTGAAGTAGAAATATGGATTGAATTTTACATATAATTCAGTTCTTAGTGTTAACAATAACCATAATTATTTTCTAAAGGACTAGTCTGATATGCTACTATTTCTAATTGTGAAAATTTCATTTTCCTAAGAAATATTATTCCTGTCTCTATAGTGATCTACTCACAGAGGTCTTTGCATCAAAGAATTTAAAAAATACAAGATGGCAGATTTAATCACATGATTGAAATCAAAATAAAGTGGGACTCTGCTTACAGCTGCCATCTTGTCTTTTAAAAAAAAAAACTCTGTCCTTGTTACAGACACAAATACAGGTGTCATGTGCAAATAGTGATTTCCTCACACATTGGTTAATCTGTGGTTATTATCATAAATTTTTAAATGTGCATCTTAGCTTTATAAAACTTTAATTTGAACGTTATCACGTCTTCAGTTAACATTGATTACAGGAAACCAAATTCCTGTTGTATATTAAGAACAGCTTCTTAACAATAACAGTAGTTCAATAGTGGAACCAATTATTTAGGGAGATGGTGGGTTCCTTTTCTTTGGTTTTATTCCAGCCGAAGCTAAATAGCTTCTACAGAAAGTCATCTGATTTCAATGGCTTCTGTAGGATCTTTCGGCTTCTAGGAATGTGGTGATATTGTGCTGATGTCTTAAGACAGGGGTGGGCAATTACGGCTCCTTCATGACTCGTGAACTTCAACTCCCAGAATTCCTGAGCCAGCATGTAGGAAATGGGCAGAGATGTTATTGCCTGTTGTGAAGTTGTTTTTATTGGTTTCACAACCTGGGTCCCCCTTCCCTGTGGACATGCCTTTCCTTTTATTCCATTTACATATATTATGCTTTCATAATCAGTTTGTACAATTGAGATTTCTGTGGAAGGAAGACCTATTTTTGATCAACATTTTGTCCCTTCTCGAGAACAGAAGAGAGAAGTGATATATAAATTTAAATAAATACATTTTCACCAACATTTTCCTTGCCTTGATTTTATATGAAAGAAAATTGGACATACATAGCTAGGTAATTTATAGCTAGGTAAAAGAGAGTCAGTTGACTAACACAATAGTGTTTCAAAAGTTATAATTTATGATGCAATTATTTGTTTCCATTTTTGCCAAGAAGTATTGCCATTTCTACCGAAATAATACACAATTATACTTCATATATTTAAATAAACAGATTATTGAATCATATGGCACAATAGTTGCTTATATACAGGTCATTTGCCTGCTTTCCCTCTTCTTGCAGCTATGTTTGAGTTTCCTTTACACTAAAAACTCTAAAATATTTGATCAAATCCCCTTCATGTTCCTTCTAATGCAATATTCTTTCCACACTAATATAAAAAGTCACATCCTGAATGGGCCATAGCAAACTTTGTTGCATAAATCTATGGAGGATATCAATATTCATATATCACTTTACTTGGAAAGCAAGGATGAAAAGCCATTTTTAATGAACAATGATACAACAGCATCACTGGACTCTGTTTATTATTTTAGAGCAGCTGAGTAGAGACTAAACCATTTTGAAATGAGTGATGTGTAATACGCTAATTGCTGATTTTTATATGCATATATTCCATATGAAATCTAGCAGAGTTCATTATGCCAGCTAGATTTTAGCAAATAGAATAAAGTTTGTTGCTATGTGTTGTATTGAAAAATAATTTGATTTTAACTATATGTATGACACATTGTAATTTGCATGTTATGTCTTTTATCAGGTATAGCTATGGTAATAAGTTTATTACTATTACTTAAATACTATTATTGTCATCCGGAGTTGTCAATACCACTGCACAATCTAGCATGACTAATGATGATTCTAGCATTGATTAGAATGATGCCAGAATCCCAACCTTTATATAAAGACAGTTATTTTTGAATTTCTAAGAATAATCTATATTATTTCTTCATGTTTTTGCAATAATACAATCTGATGCTGAAAAATCTGGAATACATTGTGAATTGCAGGGCATATCCCAGAGCAGAGTATACTAAGAATTGTGCTGACAGAATAACTAAGACTATTGCCATTATGGACACAAATAATTAGGGGGAGCGGGGGGGCAGGGGGCAGGAGGGCAGCAGTGGCGGGGGGCGGGTGGCTTCCCTTCGCCGGAAATCGACCGCAAATCCAGACTTGGCTGAGAAGCAAGTAGCTTGTTCCGATGATGCAGGGAAAGCGGGACCTCTTGCTGGAGCCTCTCGCTTTTCTCCATTTGCCCGGACATGACATCGCCACTTTTACATCCAGTCCGGGGTGTCCAGGTAAATTTATAAAATTTATAAAACCCGCCCGGATGCCCCGGACTAGACGTAAAAAGAGGACATGTCCGGGCAAAAGAGGACGGTTGGTCACCCTATAGTATTCCCATGTTTATTTCTCTAATCAGTATTCCCCATGTGACCCATGGATTTGGATTCTGAAATTTTGTTTGAAGAACCATTGACTTTAGGTTGTGCTGTGGGATAAGGTTTGCATGAACTGTTACAAGCTTCTCATTGCTTTCCTGTGTTTATTCATATTTGGATTGTGTGCCTTTTCAGACCATTTAGTTCTGATTTTTATGTGGAAGCAGAAAAATCTCTTTTGTTGTTAAAAATTATTTTGCAATATGCTGTTATCTTTGATCAGAGGGAAGGTGACTAGAAATGAGCCTTAAAATGTCAAATCTGTCTATTATGGTATAATAGAAAACCTTCTGAAAATCTAAGGTCCTGCTAGTAATGTTAGGACTATGGGGATATCAAAATATGGACCCCTGAGTGGTGATTTATGATGTCACCAGAAGCCCAGGACATGCATTGCAGATTTGTAAGATATGACTTCCTCTCATTCAATTCACAGATTGCTCACTGTACTGCAGTTCATACACTAACATTTTATAGGTGTCCATGCAGAAGCTAACTTTTAGTAATATATATATACTATACTATACTATATTGCATATATTGAACCAAAATCACCATATTTCAGCTGAGTAAAAACTACTTTAAAAAAACCACTTAAAAAAAGAGAGAAAAATTTATGAGAACTTGCAATAAAACTGTGCCACTCTTTATCAAAGGACGGAGAAGGGGTTCCGGTCAAACAAAAGGAAAATAATGGAAATAATGCAGTATTCCATTGTTCATCTTTCCTGGAATCATCTTCTGTTATGCTACAAAATTATAAGAGGCCAATTTGTTGTCAGACAAAGGTGTCTGTGTGTGATCTCTCATGCAGGATAGACCTTTATCTGAGGTGATGTTATAGTATAACTCTCCAGTAAAAAGCTATCTACATTCCAGTTTTGAATATAGGGATAAGGCACCAGAAGAAAGGAAAATAATGGCCATCAATATTTTAACCCCTGAACGGCTAATTGAGGTATGATGTTCTCCTAACCTCTATCACACACTATTATTAAAATTTATCGGTATGACTAGGTTGCATTGTACTTTTAATTAAATTATAGTAATTGTACTACAAAAACAGTATTATACTCACAGTATAAGTAACTGTACTATTTAAGTACTGTTTTACAAAATTATATATTATTTCTAAATCAACATATGCAATCTTTCTTTTTTTATTGAACATGTTGGAAAAGAAGAAGGATCCAACTCTGCTAGTAACAAACTTTCTATTGGTGGAAAGGCAGTTTCTAAACCTTAGAAATAAATGCATCTCTCTGGAAAAGTATAATGTTGGCCAAATTTGTGAAAATACAGCTCATGCTATACAGAAGGTATCTAATCACAGGCAATTTTCACTATTACATGTTGAGAGCCAAGTCATGCATTTTATATGTTGTTTCATAGCCATTTTACTGTGTTGTTTTCTTGAACTTGAAAAGTTGAAGAGTGTCAGATCTAGATATTATTTGGATTTAGAATTATAGATGAGACAGGGAACATCTCAGAAAAAGATAAAAGCCTGTGTTATTTCCAAGAAAACTACTTAACTACATCCATGTTGCAAAGGAGTGAAGATCAATTCAAAGGGCTATGCACATTTAGTTATGGCTGATCAGAGTTACCAGGGATTTGGAAATGAGATGTTTTTTTCCCATTCCCTTGTCGTATGCAAACTCAGCAAACTCAAACATCTTCTTTTGTGGAGGACAGAAGCTGGGATTGAGTGACCAAGGATTCTCTCCTCTCAGTTCATTCAGGAACTGGTAAAGGTTTCAGTTTTGTCTAGCTTCTTAATGTGATTTCAGCCACTCTGATATGTAAACTATGGTTTACAGCTCTGGATAACGCCTGAGGCCAGGCCAAAATGGCTTATTCAACAAAGCTATAGTTTAAAAAATTGAATACAATGTGTGAAGACTAAGGACAGGCTGTAAGATGTTGAAAAACAATTAGCTGGGTTGATATAATTTGTGGCCCGCACAAGATAGTATAATGTCTCTGAGCACTCTGTGTAAACCTAGCCAAGTTGAAGCAGTTTCCGCATTATATATATATGTAAGCCTGATGTGTCAGGGAAAATACATAATTTGGCTTTGCAGCATTTAGAGATAAACTAGGTAACAGAGAGAAGAGAGAAGCAGAGACACAGTTCTGCCACCTAATCTTCCTGTTTGATAGGGTGGGATTTGACTCAGCAGAAATTCCTGATACCCCTTCATTCACTTAGGCTAAAGAGCAGGTGACAGGAAAGGTGGATGCTTGCAATGCTGTTGCTCGTAATCAGAAAATATTGCTCTCTTCTGCAGTGCTATCCCTCTAATGCTTTTCTTCTTAAGGAACAAGTTTGGTTTTTGTTTTTGGCCTTGCAAACCATTCCCTTATTGAATATGCTGGTGAGACTGTTTCTTTTGTTTATTTTTAATAAAAAAAATTATTGCTTTTAAAACAATAGCAGAAAAAGAAAAACAAAACCTAAAGGAACAAAACACAAAGATATAGGCGCTTGTGCTTAAAACTAAGTGAAAAATGCAACAGAAAAAAATAGGATATATGTCATTATAACAGTAAACAGTTGAAATTCTATATATAATGATCGGATGCAAATGTTACCAAAGTATATACAATATGTGTATGTATTTCTAATACAGTTACATAACATACATTTTTAATCTACTATAAGGGTCCCCTATTTCAGTATATTTATTCTCACAGAGTCTTTTGTCTATGGGCGATGGACTCATAGGTAGCAATTGCAATCAGGACTGTGCTAATTAGTGCTAATCAGGTTTTGAATCCGTTGCATGAAAGGAGCCATGTATTCATCTTCCTAATGTTGCAATAGCGGTCTTTTAGCAGTCTTTTGTCCAGTGGTCAAATTCCATGCAGTGGTTATGTCATTCAGAAGAATATTACCCTCTGAAAATTTTACCCTTTGTTGAGCAGTCACATTTATATGCTGGTGAGCCTAACTGTGCCTTTCTCAGGATGATACACTGTTAAAATATGTTTGCTATCCTAGAATGTTGAGGTTCATTTTGGACAATATTCTAAGGAGATGCTAGATACAAAATTCAGCTACTGTACTTCCTTGCCCTGTTATAAGCTGAGCAGCTCATATATTCGAAGAGACTTGGTTTCTTTTTGTTTAATACGTTTTGCCTTCCAACTAACCGCTGAATTGTTTTTTATTTTCTACTTTCTCTACTATAAGGCTGTTGCTGCCATCTATACAACACAGGCAAAAATGTCTGTGTTAACACATTTTAGGGCTGGTTTTAATTTCTACAGTGCTCCCTTTAATAACAATGTCTAATTAAAACATCTGT
>JAEANM010015914.1:0-13455 GCA_017656035.1 Myanophis thanlyinensis
AACTATCCCAAAATATCAAGGTATCAGGCCAAACCAGCTAGTTGAAAGAAATGGGTCTTTAATGCACGTCGGAAAACGTGCATTAAACGGAAAAGTCTCCACTAGTGTAGATCCTGCCATCTGTCTTTCTGTAACATAAATCAATTCTGGAACAACAGTTAATAGATCCAACCTTTTGTAAGACATTCTTTCAGGTAGCTAAAGAAAGCTATCTCTTTTTTTTCAGGATAACCACTGTTCCATTCTCTTCCAAGGCTTTACTTTCTATTTCCTGATTTAATTTCCAGTCCTTGCATTGCTCCTCCAAATCTGTTTCAGAACTGGGTTGAATATGTTGAGGTTTGACCAATGCCAAATAAAATTGGAATGCCTATGATTTGTAAAGTTTACTTCTGATAATGCAGTCTAAAAGTCCATTTCCCTTTTTTTGTAGCCACATCATGCTGCTGACTCATATTCAATTTGCAATTGACTACCACTCCAATATCTTTTTAATAAGTATTTCTATAAAGTGAGATGTTCCCATCTTGTGTCTACCATATGTATTCATTTCTGTTAAATTGCATTCTATTGTTTTCAGCCCATTTCTCTACACTAACAAGATGACTTTGATTTAAATTTATTGCTGTGGTAAGCATTCTTTCAGTATATTATTTCAAGTCATTAATAAAACACTAAGCAAAATGACAGTCCTTGTGAGAAGTACTCTCCGCTGTGGTCAGTAGTTTATTTTTCAGATGAACTGGACATGGTCCAGAAAACAAGTCTATTCCATCAATATGATTTTCGTAGCCTAACTAGGCTCTGGTAGAAAATGAACAGGTCAGTCATATATCACAAAACATAATTTACAACATTTCTGCTCATAAAACTGTAAATTGGGCTTTAATTCATTATCTGGTTGCCTGGGAGAGGCATTTGTCACAATTGAATCAATCTAGATGTCAAAAATTAACAACGGACTGGGTAGGATGGGCATGTTCAAAAGAAAAGTTGGTTGTAGTTGTTAAGTCCAGTGCAAAGATCAGGAATACAATGGAAATTGTCCAACTCACAGTAAAGGAACTCTCCTCTGAAGGTGCCTGAGATATCCAGAATAACGAAGTTGGAAGGGACTTTGGAGTACTTCTAATTCAACCTTCTGCTCAAGCAGGAAACCCCTATATGATTTCAGACAAATGGTTGTCCAATCTCTTCTTTAAAATCTCCAGTGTTGGAGCCATCACAACTTCTGGAGGCAACTTGTTCCACTGATTAATTGTTCTGTTAGGAAATTTCTCCCTAGTTTTAGGTTGCTTCTCTCCTTGTTTCGTTTCCTTCAATTACTTCTTTTCCACCTTCAGGTACTAGAGGATAGATTGACCCCCTCTTCTTTGTTGCAGCCCCTTTGATATTAGAACACTGGTATATCATATCACCCCTAATTCTTATTTTCATTGAACTAGGCACACCTAATTTCTGCAACCGTTCGTCATACGTTTTAGCCTCCAGTCTCCTAATCATCTTTGTTGCTCTTCTCTGCAATCTTCACTCAACATTTTTTTTATATTGTAGTGACCAAAACTGGGTGCAATATTCCAGATGTGGTCTTACCAAGGCATTTTAAAGTAGTATTAACACTTCATGTGATGGAGATTCTATACCTCTGTTATAGCAATCTAAGACTTTGTTGGCTTTTTTGGCAGCTGCAGCACACTGCTGGCTTATATTTAAGTGTCCACTAGGACTCCAAGATCTGTCTCACAGTTATTACTATTGAGCCAGGTACTACTTATTCTATAACTGTGCATTTGGTTTTTCTTGCCTAAATGTAAATGTAAAGATTTACCTATTATTCCTCCTTCAGGTATAACTGGAAAGAGAAGACCTGAGCTTTGAATGAAATTCTGCCAATCTTCATCTCCCAACAGGTTTTTGAGCTGATAGATTCATCATCTTGGTCCTCTTCTAAAGAAAGTGGTATGTCCATATGCGCTTTGATAATTTGTATAATCAAATCATTTATTTTCAGTATTCTTTCCATTCACTGTTTCCTTCTATGGACTGGAAAGATAGATGGTAAAACCATCAAAACTAGGTGTAACATCCTTCAAAAATATCAAAATATTTTCTTCTTTTTTTCAGCGATGCATAAATAAATAAATAGGAATATCAATTAGTATCAATTGATTGAGACTTAACCTATGGTTGTTAAAAATTAAAATGACTTACAATCTAAATTTGTGTCCAAAAAATTTATTCTTGAGAATTATCAAAAAGAGAGTACAAGGAAAGATAAATCCATCATTTTTTTTACTAGAGTTCAGTGAATGCTAACATCTGCCAGTGAGGAATGTATTATTTTTTTAGAGACAACTGGAATTTTTCATTTGTGACTTTCACTATTCCCCCAAGATCTCTAATTTAACCTTGGAATGTATTCTGAGATAGCAGTTTATCTTCATGGGAAATAAATTTGTTTAAACTCAGCTCACAGAGTTCTACTATGGATTTATTTAACAACTGTTTCATGTTTCTCCTTCCCATCCTTAATTTTATTTAATTGCATTTCTGTGGTTGTGATCTGTTTAGAAAGATTTATAGTCTACTAATCGGCCAACTTAAGCAAAGTAATTACAAACATATTTTCATTTTGACCACCAATGCATTTTAAAAAATCTTACTATTTTGTTCCATTACATTAAAGTAAATGAAGTATTTACAATGCAAATCATATAAGTTTTATTTAATTATATTGCAGATAAAATCAATTGGTGGAACACAGGCAAAGATAATATGGTGAAAGAACCATATGGATTTCTATCTATTATTTGTCCTATATCTATCTGATATCAAAAGCTATTGTTTTCTTAATTTATATAATAAAAAATAGTCCCCATTCTTACTAGTCATCAATCATTTTCAATCAATCAGATACAAGCTGCTCTGTAATAATGAATACAATCCTGCAAAAGAAAAGATGGGAGCTTGATATCTCCATCACTTCTACATATTCAGCTGCGAGATCTGAAGGTGAGTCATATTTGTTTGCTTATGTATATTTTCAGGCTATGCATGAGCAAAGTTATAAGTAACTTACTTATGGCCAAGGAGCCATTTTTCTAGAACCAAGCACATCTGCATGTAGCAATTTCTAGGGATTTGGTGTGTGCAAAATGTTTGCAAATACGCAGCAAGTTGTCATGCTCATAAGGAGGTACCAACTTCCTTATATGAAGTCAAGCCTGGTGTCTTTTATAATCGGAGATGATCCTGTTTTGTTCCTTTCAGAAGGAACTTGCAGGAACTCATGACAATATACAATAATCTCTTAGTAGGCAGTTTTCAAAATGTGTGAGGAGGAGAAAATTTATTACAATCTGAGAATTGAGAGTGTGTAATTATTAATTTTTAAAGGTTTCTATCCCACCCTTTTCATATAAAACTCAAAATACAGAACCTGCCAATGTTCATTCCCCTCCTACTTTCCCCACAAAAGTCTTTTAGGGTGAATTGAGCTGAGAGTGACCATCCCAAAGTCAGCCGATATGTTCTGGTCCAAGGGATCATGAAATTAGACATGATTTAGAGACTGAAAAAAAAATCTACTCTGCATACATATTGGAAAACTAGATCTCTCATTTTGTACAGAAGAGAATAGATTTTTAAAAAAGCAAACTGAACCATCAAATCAAACTATCAAATCAAAAACTTTTTCACATCCACCAAGTACTTTATAGGCAGTCTTTGTTCATTGACTGCTTTGTTTATAACTATTCAGAATTACGACAGAGATGAAAAAGTAACTTTATAACCAGTTCTCACATTTGCGTAAAGCAAAGGAAAGTCAAAGTAAAACTATAACATTGAGATATTTCACTTAACAACCGTTGCCATTCCCACAATTATAGTCATTAAACGACGACTACCTGTATGTTATCGTTGCTTAAACTATCATTATCAAGATCACAATTGCTTAGAAATCCTACAACAGACCATTTTAATTTCAATTGAAGACACCAGCTGTACATTTCACTGTCCTCCTGAAGCATCTGGTTAAAAAAAACAATTTAACTCTTTGTTGCCGCCTACTGGTTGGAATTCTGCAGATCAAATACGATAGTCCAAAATTTCATAGATGCTTTTCAGTTATCCAACATGTTGCCCACTCTCACACAGTCACATGACCACATTTTCGAAACTTGGAAACTAGCCCACATTTACAATCATTTGCAACAGCCTGTTCTTATGTTATCATGATTTATGACATTTTTCCTGGAAACCAGTGTTAACTTCTAGTTTCCAGCAAAAATTTCCCCATAGAAAACAATTAATTTGCTTAATGACTGCGGCATTCACTTTATGACCATTGCCTTCGCTTAATGACTGCAAAAAAAGGTTGTAAAATCTGGTGTGGCCAAATGATGACTTGCTTTAGAACCATCATGACATATGACCAAAATTGTGGGTTCCACTACAATCATAAATTCCTACCTGTATTTTTATTGTTCATAATATCGTGTACTTTATTATGTTTTTTAATTCCTCAAAAACAGAAGAGCAAGGAAAGAGCTAAGAATATACTGTATATTGTGTTTTCTGTAATAGGACTTGGTATGCTCCATTCATTTTAGCCTTGAGCAATTTTATTTCTTTGCCTGAGATTTGGGTTCAACTTGGGTAAACATATCTCTCTAAGCCATTATATGATTGATTTGATGTGCAAGGATCCAGCCAAATGTGGTTTATTTAAGATCAGTTCATGGTTTCCTAGTTATGACTTTCCCCAACCCATAACCGGACTCATACAGCACATAAAATTATATTTTATTTAGCCACCTTAAGTAGAATTGAATAAAGGCAGCTGGGTTTGTATCACATATTCAGCCATACATTGCAATATATAAAATGTACTAAAATCATAATAAGACAGATCACATTACAGTCTACAATGTTTGATGAACATACCATAATGTTTAATATGTGCCATATTAACACTCTTTATTATTTTTAAACTACAGATTATGAATTAAAATGTTATTTTATCCTAGCATTGAGCTTTATTTCCTAATCCATAGTTGAACAAACCATTGCTTAATCCTTGTATGAACCAGTTCTTGGACAACTCTTCAAAGATCTAGAAGCAATGCTGAAATATATAAATATCATAAGATAACAGATGAAAATAATTTCATTCTATAAAATACAGCCCACTGCTCTGGCCTTAAACACTTTTTAATGTATGCTGCATTGATTTTCAGTTGATTTAATAGAGATCCCAATAAGCTGATTCAACATTATTTATGTTGGAAATTTAAGACAAACTTAAAAGCTCTTTGCTAGACATCTTCTAGAAAGCTAATTGCATCAGCCAATATTGCAGTATAAAATAAAAACTAAGAAATTACCCCTATCCAGCAATTTTTCTGGAAGAAAAGAAGTATTCTTTCATTGAGCTTGAATGCACTTGTGTATTTAATAGACATATATATTTTGACAAAATAGAAAAATTAAGGCATTGAAGATTTGACTGATTCCCAAGTTGCTGTATTTTTTTTCAGGGTAAAGTGGCATAGTCCAATCTGCTTAAAAAAAAAGAAGAAAAGAAATCATCTCCTTTTTTATTCTAAGAAATAGTAATAATAATAATGATTTACAAAACAGAAGGCATTATCATTCAAAGTTTTAATTAGTTGCTTCTCAGATTTTTTTTGTGCTGTCCTGAAGCACCATCTTCTTTGAAGAACAGACTCAGATTTTCTCTTATCTCTAGGCCTACAGGCTTTTGGGAAATGCTGCTTGTTTATATTCTCTGCATTTCTGTTTTCATTCAGATAAGTCTATCTAGTTAGATTGGAATCTTCCAGCCATTAACAATGTTTCAAACCTTCAAGTGAACATGGGAATGGCCATCTGTCCATCGTCTTGTACAAGAACCAGACCAAGCACAGTGAAAACAGGTAATTAATTCTGGTAGATAACCTGCTTTGTTAGGAGATTTTAATACCCTAATGGCTAAGTTAGACAGACTGCCCCATCTTTCAGCAATACGCCTTATACATACTAAAACTAAAGTAAATCATTCTAAATTATTTCTGAGTAAGATATGTACTTTGTCAAATCTGATAGACTCTTCCAGTAAATGTTAAATTGTCCCTTACAGCATAGACTTTTCAGAAAAAAGTGAAGTTATTTCAGAAGATCTTTAATGGTTGGTGGCTATCTTAGATAGATGTTTGCCATCAACTTTAATAATGGGTGGGTTAGTTATTTAATTATTAATGATTATGCTTAATGTATTTATATTTTATACAATCTTTTAAGGTGAAGCTTTTTGTAGATATTACAGTGAATATTTACCATGGACATCGTCAGTCATGTTTTGATTGTGACTGTGATTCTGTAAGTTGGCATGAATCAAGATAGATTTGGTGGTACCTAAATTTAATAAATTAATCAATCAATTAATGTTTAATGTTTTTTAAGTTTTGTAAAGTCAAGCACAAATTTTGATGACAACATAGACCAGTGGTGGCAAACCTATGACATGCTTGCCAGAGGTGGCATGCAGAACTCTCTGTTTGGGCACACGCATCATCGCCCTAGCTCAGCTTCACCGCATTTCTCCGCAGTGTTGCTCAGCATTGTTTGCAGGGAAACAGAAGTTTCCTTGGAAACGACAAAACAGAAGAGCTGCTGGTGTTGGGCATCCTGCCTCATACTAGACAGCTGGTGTTCAGGTGTCTGGTGCATGCGCCTTCCGGTTGGGCACTCAGCAGGGGTGGAATCCTACCGGTTTTGCTACCGGTTTGGTGCACGTGCTTGCGTGCCAAACACACTGCAGTGCAATTCTTTAAACCTCTTTTACAGGCACCAGAGGTAGCCGGGATCATCAGGAAGGCTCCATAGATGTACCAAACAGCTGACTAAGGTAAGAAACAAACAAAAAACAAAGATCATATAAGGAAGTATAAGGGCAGGGCCAGTGGGCAGGGCTAATTTCAAATCGCACTACTGATTCGGGCAATGTGGTGCAATCCGGCTGAATTTCACCACTGGCACTCAGTCTGAAAAAGGTTTGCCATCACTGACATAGAACCATCCAATTATTTTTCTTTGATATAATAAATACCAAGTAATTTTACTGCCATTTCATCTACCATTTCATTCAACCTTTTAGAAAGACAACAGCAGAATGGCAAGAGAAGTTTGATCAGGTTTTAGAGTAGATGGGATCTGCTTGAAATAAATGGTTGCACTGAGAAATTGCCATTTAAATTGTAAGAGTGGTAAAGTTACATTGTTAACACACTTTGAGATTGCTGCTAGATGGTGAGAATGAAGAAGGAAAAATTAACACTAGTATAGCTAATGATGACATAAATTTGAATTGTGACATGAGGATTAGATAGCCAATACTATTATGGGGTTGTTTCATAGCAGAGTAAAGAAATTGCCAGGGCATGTTTTGGTGCCAGTGGCAACATACTCTTAGCAATTGTGTTTTGCATGATTAGAGATCATGTTTAATTTTGGGAAGGTGGAGGAAATCCTGTCAGAAACTTTGGTGGATTTAGGATTTTTTTTTCCTGGTTTTGTGTTAGTTGGATTTGAGCTTTTCCAATTTTATTTTGTTTTTCCAGCACTTATGGTTTTGGTGAGTTTACACCTGAAAAAGATGGCTAGTACTTCCCATTATTTTGCACAATTGTGGTAGGAGCTTTTCCTGCAGCTGTAAAATAAAAAAGAACTTGGAAGCAGCTTGGAGGTATTAAATACAGATTAATAAGAGCAGGAAGGAACCTTGTAGGTCATCTAGTCCAATCCCCCCCCCAACAGACTCTACACCATTTTTTACAGATGGCAGGCCAGTCTCTTCTTGAAAACTTCCAGTGATGAAGTTCTCCCCACTTCTGAAGGCAAGCTGTTCCATTGGTTGATTGCTCTCACTATCAGAAAATGTCTCCTTAATTCCAAGTTGAATTTCTCCTTGTTCAGTTTCCATCCATTATCTTGTCTGGCCTTCAGGGTGCTTTGAAAAATAGTGTGACCCCTCCTCTCTATGGCAGCCCCTCAAATATTGGGAGACTACGATCATGTCTCCCCTAGTCCTTCCCTTCACTAGACTAGACATGCCCAGTTCCTGCAACCGTTCATCGTATGTTTTAGCCTCCAATCCCCTAATCATCTTGGTTGCTCTTCTCTGCACTCTTCATAGAGTCTCAACATGTTATGTTGCTAGTCTCTGCTTTATTGTATAAAGCTGATGCCAGTTAATTATTCCACAGCAGGGGTTCCCAACCCCAGGCCATAGACTACAAGACCAAGTCTGCATTCTGCCAGGAACCAGTTCACACAAGCAAGCGAAGCTCCATTTGCACATGTACGGGATCCAGGCAGCATACGAAATGTTTCATCCATGGAAAAATTGCCAATATGGAACCAGTCTCTGGCATCCAAAGATTGTGGCTCACTGATCTATGGTGAAACAAACCATGTCTTAGTTCAACACATGAATTGCTTTCTTATTTATCAGAGAGATAAATATCAAAATATGTCAGACAATTTCAGGGTATCCATGAAGTCATTCCCAGTTGGTTACAAGATCAATACCACTTAGAAATGTTTATCAGATATTTTGCTATTTTTAAAAAAATCAATTAAAAGGCGGTCGATGTAACATTTGCGTGAGGTCATTTCTTTTAAAAAGACAAGTAGATGTTTCAGCACAAAATAAATTTAAATAATTTTGTAATATCTGCATTCCCTTGCAATAGCCCCATTGTGTTGTATGAATGGTCGTGATGCTTAGTTGGCGGACTAAAATATAGTCTTTTTGAACAGGCACTGTCAGAAATAATTATTAATTAAACACAAGAGACAGCTGAACAAGAAATCATAAAAATTTTATTAAAAAGAATATAGAACAGAAAAATAGTTCATTTGCAAATGGGGCCCCTTTCATAGAAAATGATTGGAATGGTCAGAAAAGGCGATAGCCATATTGCAGCTGCAGCTTAAATATAGTAATAATACAGTACATGCTCCCCCAAGTCTGTCCCTTCAAAAGTATTGGGTAGATCAATATGCATAGAGTATACACAAATTGTACATCAGCAGTTGCCATAGTTATAGTGTTGTTGTTGGGTTCACAATCTTTCCAACCCTTCCTTGGAAAAAAACCCTAACAATGCTTAGCATACAATTTACTTATTTTACTCTTATATATCTTCATAATAACAATACAAAGTAATATGTCCTGCTTAGCTAACGGATGTCCTTTCCTGCTTCATAAACATCCCCAAAAAGTCCCTAGACTTTTATAAACTTGTCTATGGGTCACTGTAACCTTATTCCCAGAATCACTCTATTGAATGATAAGCCAGCTGGTCAGGTCACTTAAGTTGATGGTTTTAAAGTCTATTTCCACAAACATGGCATCATTTTGGTTCAGTCTCCTACATTCTTTTACAGGTCTTTACAGGAATAAATCTTATTTCTCACAGGCACACTTCAAAGATGTTGAGGCTGCAGTTCACAAAAGTTTTGCAAAACTGATTGTGCTTCTCCCCTCCTCACCAGCCCTTATATTCCTGTGAAACTAAGGAGGTGTCTCTCTAATACAGTGTTTCTCAAGCTTGGCGACTTTAAGATGTTTGGACTTCAACTCCCAGCAAAGCTGGCTGGGGAATTCTGGGAGTTGAAGTCCAAATATCTTAAAGTCGCCAAGCTTGAGAAACACTGCTCTAATATGTTTCCTTCCCTTCATGGATTATTTTGGGTTTGAGTCAGACTTCTTTCCTCCTCATTCTGGGAATGGAGAGAGTTTGGTCTAATGGTTAAGGCACCAGGCTAGAAAGCAGGTGCTGCCTTAGCCAGGAAAGTCAACTGAGTTATCTTGGGCCAGTCACTCCCTCTCAGCCCAACTCACCTCACAGGGTTGTTATTGTGGGGAAAATAGGAGGAAGGCTTATTGAATATGTTTGGCACCTTGAGTTATTTGTAAAACTAATAAAGGCACAAAACAAACAAACAAACAAAATAAAAAAACGGATCTGGTATGTCTCTGTCAAGATCATCTTCCTTACTTATTCTGAATGATATCTGACTGTGCTTTCATTTTCCTTAAGTTTTCTCAAGTCCTATAAGTTACAAGCACAATTGATCGTGGCATTTACAGTCTAAGTCATTTTACAACCTTTTCGTGGTGGTTGTTAAGTAAACACTTTGGTCATTAAATGAATGCAGTGGTAGTTAAGCAAACATGGCAGTCATTAAGTGAACCCATAGTTCACTATGGCCTCGTTTTTGTCAGAAACTGTAAGTAAATGCCAGTTTCCAGCAAAATCATAGTAAATCATGGTCATGTGACTGTGGAGTGCTACAAATGGCCATAAATGCAAGATGATTGCTAATCACAAAATTTGTCACATGACATCAGGGGAATCTCCCAACTTCAGAACTTTGAAACTGGACCATAACTGCGGGGCCAGGGGATTGTCATAACTTCAAACAATTGTTTAGTGACAGTTTGCAGAGATGGTCTGTCATACTGGGAACAGATACTCTAAAATAAGGGGTCAAACTCGCCGCATCATGTGGCAGTCACATGACATTTTGTGATGTTTTCCCCATTCGCAGAGCTGGGATGGGTGTGGCCTGCATGTGATGCATCTGTAGCTCGCATGTGAAGTGTGAAGACCAGTCGTAAAGTATCTTTTTCAGCTATGTTGTAACTTCAAACAGTCACTAAATAGGAAAGTTGTTAAGCAAGGACTACTGCGCTATACTTTGTAAATAATAATATAAATTTCATATCTCTATAGAAGCTATGTTCACAGACCTTTTAGAAAAAGACTAAAACTCAAAATCATGTATTTATTTCTTTAATCAAATTTTAATGCTGCCTCTTGTTGAGTGACTGTGTGAAAAACTGTTAAAAAATTTGCTAATGGCAGCATCTCATTTTATGTAGTTCTATTTTTTAAATTATTGCAGAAAAGTAGGCAATACTATTATTTTGAATGACTGATACATAAAAGCAAATACTGCAGGTGTAAGATGTTCAAAGCTGTTCTACAAAACAGTAACAATGTCTTGGTATTATACACCATTAAAAGCACAATGGATGACTTCTGGGCACATTAAACCATTGTTTATTGGTAACACGTTATGGAATTTTTAAATTCTCTCTTTAAATGTTTTGTGATTTCTCTTATACATAAAACCGCTATTCAGGATCTAATTGAAAAAGATTTTGCACTCATAAAAGAGATTTGCAAGATTAGTGTTTTTCAAACTTGGCTACTTTAACATTGTGGACGTTAACCCTTAAAATTCCTTAGGCAGCATCCTGAGGGAATTCTGGCATTGGAATTCTGAGAGTTGAAATCCATTCATGCTTGCTGGGGAATTCAAGGAGTTGAAGTCCACACATGTTAAATTGCCAAATTTGAAAAATACTGGGTTAGATTCCCTTAAACTAGTTAGTGAAATTTCTTATTCTACCTAACAGTGGAAGAAGTAAAAGCAGTCCATATGAAAAATAAAAAATGGTTGCAACTCTGTGCAATCCAAGTCATACTCACATATGTATGGAATGTGCTTTGGGGTTGGGGTTTCAGGCTTGGGGTTTCAATCACAGGATGGCAGCCACCATCTTGACCTTTTGACCCCACGGAAGATGCCCTTGGGTTACAGCATGCTCTGCTTTTGCACCCATGTTCCACTTTATGCATTTAAAGTGCACAGGAAAGATGAGCTTTTCCTTTCAGAGTTGTAATGAACCGTTTAACTATTGTAATTTTCGCTTCTATACAGAGTTGTCATAATTATAAACTATAGGCAAGGGTCTTCTTATTTTTCTCTATTCTGCATCACCTTCTATATTACAGTAGTAGAAGCTTTGAAAATCATTATTGGACCAATAGTAATAGCAGTGGATCACATTTTTTTTTCTATTTAATGTAGTAGTAGTAGAAACCTATTGGTCTAACCTCCCTGACAATAGATGTTACATTGATCTATTACTGGATTAACTTCAAGAAGTAGGAGACTTTATTAGTCTGTTACATCAAGCAAGCAAGCCTGATGACATCATGGGCCAAAAGGTTTACTGACTGAGTGTTATGAACTTGATCCAATTTTACACATCTAAGAAAGAATATGCCATAATACCTTTAATATGTTCCAAAAGTTTTCAACGTACCCTTTCCTAATTTGATATCCTCCAGAAATACTGAATACCCATTATTTTTAACTAGCTGAAAGAAACTGGGCCAGGTATAACTCAACACATATGGAGGACTCAACTGGGAAAATATGAAAGCTTAAAAAAAATACAGATTCTGTTTTTTTTTTTTAAAGTGTCGTATGAAGTGCTGTGGGAAAAGACTGCCATCCTGTGGATGAAGGTTTAATATACATTCAAGAAAAGCAGATTGGCATCTATCCAGAGAAAATTAGCATCAATGGATTTCAGGATTTTCCATAAGAAGCCATGTTATATAACTATAATTGAGGGAAAATAGAAAATAATTCTTCAGTTATTCATTATGTATTTGTTACATTCAGTGCACCAGGTGCAGGCTTTAATATTTATTAAGATTTGCTCAGTGGTATTGTTTGCTCAATATATTGTTTTGCCAGAAAAACAATACGTTATGGGATGGCCAAATATATTACATTTCAGCCAGAACCAAAACTCAGTGATATATTCTAAATATACATCATTTATTCTTCTTCCAAGGATAGATGATGCATATCTTACCACTTAAGATTATAAAATATACAAATCAAAGCAGCAAATAAAATTGTAAGCTATAACACAGAAAATATATTAGCAAGGAACACCATTATACTCATTGCACATTTCTCACAGAACTCTCTTTTATTGTATGCCTTATAACCTGAATCTATTTGGTTTTTGGACAGCTAATTTTAATTGATCTTGTCATGGAACATTAATACAATTTAAAGATGACTTGGAGAGGAATCCAGTTATTCTTGGGCAGTTCTTGATCACAGAAGTTCTTGTCCTGACTTTGCCTTTTTTATCCATCAGTCACTGTTTGCTTTTTCCCAATCTTTGGCATTTTTAATCCAGCCAGAATACTGTTGCATTTTTGCACACCTGTGCTTAATATAGACTGTATATTGTTCATTTGATTAAAACACATAGTATGGAGACTTCTGGCAAGGAAGCTGCTACTTTTCCAAGGATTGCTGTTGTGAATCAAATTGAAACCCAAAGAAAGAAACAGCTTTTGATTTGGAGGCAAGTGTCCCTATGCATCCTTAAGCTGCAGTAACAAAAAAAAATGAGAGGTCACAGAAGAGGAGACTCTGATCTCCTATATCAGGGGTCTGCAACCTTTAAGACATAAAGAGCCACTTGGATCCATTTCCGAAGGAAAAAAAAAACCTGGGAGCCGCAAAACCATTGCGACCCTAACCCCACCATCACAGTCCTCCTCC
>JAEANM010015915.1:0-13454 GCA_017656035.1 Myanophis thanlyinensis
CATGGTGCTATTCCCAAACCAGGTTGTGATGTTGCCCGTCAGGATGCTCTCTACAGTGCAGGAATAGAAGTTTCTGAAACTTCAAGAAAGCTGACTAGGTGACCCCAAAACACACCATTTTCTCTCAATCTACTCTACTGTTGTAAATGTAAGGTGGGGACTGAAGAATTTAACTCATAAATATATATACTATACAGTAAAAATAGAAACATAATAGCTAGCTCTAGAGCAGGAGTGTCAAACTCGATTTCATTGAGGGCCACATCAAGGTTGTGTTTGACCTTGAAGGGGCTGGGTGAGGCATGGCCGGGGGGGGGCATAGTCAGCTTAACATCACTCATGTTGGGGGGGACCTGTGGTGGCCTGAGCACTCTGCCAGCAAAAATGGGCTCCTGAACTCCGTTTTTGGCTGCGATGGCCTCCTGCAATCCTCTGCCAGCAAACAGGGAGCTCTATTTTTGCTGGCAGAGGCACTGTGGGGCAGTCCTTTGCGTTTTCCAGGGCAGCCCCACAGGCCAGATCTAAGCATCTTGTGGGCCGGATCCAGCCCCCGGGCCTTGAGTTTGACACCTCTTCTCTAGAGACTTTTTCCAGTCACATCAATGAGTAAGGAGCACAATGCATAATGGCTCCTCCTTTTTCATAATATAGCAAGATAAGGAGATGGCAGGGGTGGGAGGAACAGTTCAATCACACTGGGTACATCCCTTTTTTACTCTTTGCATACTTTAAATTAAGAACAAAACCAAACCTTGATTTTGAGCAAATGTTTAATATCATGCGTAATGAAGTCCAAAGCAGTATCTGAAACTATTAGCTTGGCTTGTTCTTGTTACATTCCTTGGAGTCCTGTGGGACTCCAGTGCAGCTGCAAGACATCCTCTCCAGCCTGTTTTGCCAAGTGTCAGGGCAGTGATCAGGTGCCAGGCAATTGGTTCTTTTGGATCCAGAGACAATAAGCACAATAGTAAATAAAGAGATTTTAGGTTTTACAAGCAAACAGATTTAAAAGCAAAAATGTAAAAAGCATCATACCAAGCAAGATGATAGCAAAATCTCTTGCTGCCAGGAGATTCTTAAGAATGGCAGCAGGGATAGTCCCAAGGATAGCCAATTTCCAATGTTACTGTAGGTTTCATGCAGACGTTCCCAAACAACAACAACCCCAAGGTTTGTATGAAAACCTGGCACCATGGTACTTACCCAGGTACTTACGGGACCTCCTGTTGCCACCGTCAGCCTCCAGCCGACCAGTATGCTCCCATAGGGTTGGCCTCCTCGGGGTTCCATCGTCGGGATGGTGTCGTCTGACAGCCCCAAGGGTACAGGCCTTCTCTATGGCAGCACCCTCCCTGTGGAATGAACTCCCTCTGGAGATTCGTACCATTACGGATCTCCGGTATTTCCAACATGCCCTGAAGACCCATTTATTTCAACAAGCCGGCCTGGCCTGATACCTTGGGGTTTTAATTTAAATTTAATCTTATTTTAATTGAAATTTTAAACTAAATTTTAAGTGTTATATTTTAATTGTTTAATATTTTTAACTGGTTTTAATTGAAATTTAAATTTAATGATAATGTTTTAATTAGACAGCTGTTATTTAATTATTTTAAATAGGTTTTAAATTGTTATCTGTATTTTGTTTTTACTGGCTGTGCACCGCCCTGAGTCCCTAGGGAGAGGGGGTGGTATATAAATCAAATAAACCTTAAACCTTAAACCATGACTTCATTGCCCTGTTTATGGTCACACAACTGTAAGATCTGATCTTGACTGACTGACACATGATTTTGGGATGGGAATCAAAAACATGAGATTTTCACAAATTAGTAACTACAAAAGATTTCCCCCCTTCTCCTTTAGTCAGTAAACAAGAAGTCAAGCAGGCTAGCTTAGAATGAGCATTAAACTTCTAGACTTTTTTTTTTAATATGCTGGAGAAATCAAAATATTTCACTAAACTTCTTGAAATATCAATGGTCTTCTAGATTGCCACATCTTCCCAATGTTAAATCATGACATGTTGGTAGCAGAATGATTCAGATTCAGATTTTATTTATCACATATATAATCATACATAGTGCAATATGTAGTGAAATGCTTAAAATTAAGTTAAAAATTACAACTGAAATTTAAGAAATTTACACTTTAAATTTACATTCAGATTTACAGTTTAAGATTTAGGAGAGCAAGGGGGATGGGATGTCTGTTGTCCCCACGGCTACTCACAGCAGTCCTCGCTGTTTATTGAGGTTGATTTTCTTGAGGCCGTCACCTTGGTGTCGCAGTGGATTCGCTCCTGGGTGCTTCTGCCTCCAGCGGGTCTGGTCAACTGAGGCCACTCCTGGCACTGCTGCCTCCTGGCACTGCTGCCCCCGTCAGGCCTGGTTATCTGATGCCACTCCTGGCACTGCTGCCTCTGGCAGACATTCACCACAATGTCCTCAGTGCCATCGCCTCAGCACTGCTGCTGCCGCCGCCTCAGGGTGTCTCGGCCTTGGATGTCTTGGGGCATCTCAGAATGTCTTGAAGCCTCCGCCTTGGCCTCGGGATGTCTCAGGATGTCTCGGGATGTCTCATAGCCTCTGCCTCAGCATGTCAGCGGTCTCTCGGGGCTTTCAGAGTCTTCGCCTCCTCGCCTCAGCACTGCTCTGGCGTCGCTGCCCGGCCTACCCTGGTGGAGCCCAGCAGTCTCCTGCACTCATGTGGCACCATCTTCCCTGTTCTTCTCTCAAACCCTCGTGTCCTCCTGCTTCTTCTCCTGGATGGCCAGCTTGGCTCTGGGACCAGAGTGCTTAGGTTGTGTTCGAATTGCCAAGTTAGTCCACTCAAATCAATTAAATTAACTTAAATTAGATTAAATTAGATTGATTTAAATTAAAGCAAAAAAAAAGGATTGGAGTGGTCATGACAGCTGCCTGCCTCACCGGTGCCATCTTGGACCCTTGGAATGAAGCTTCTATAACACCTTTATCTTCTTCTCTAAAGCTGATGATGGTATTATTTATTACATCTGGCGCATTTGCACAAATTGTATCATTTTCATGTATGTTGCTTTATACTACATGTACAGTATGTGGTATTAATTCCTATAGATATTCATTGCAACTTGGATGTGCAATGATGATACTGGTTAATGTGCAGAAATGGACTTTTTCTTGAATGCTTAAATATTCAGGGCAAACTAATATTTGAAGACATTAAGTTCAAAATACATTTGATGCTTTCATCAGAAATTTCTGTTACACTGGTGATGTTGAAGAGGTTTGCTTATATTCATGAACTTAGTCAAAGACCAGATGCATAACCTTCACCCTCTTTCCATGCATTTGTGAAGCTAAATAAGACTTTTACCAGCTACAATAACCCCATCAGTTATCTGTGCAGTACTGTAAACAATGAAATACTTATTATGTACTTAGAATTCACAGTGCTATTTCCATGGTAACTCTGTTTTCATGTCATATCTTTAATGAATAGGTAATGAAAGAAATGCTGCATTTACAACTTCATTACTAGATTTTTTTTTAAGAAAAGAAACACATCACCAGTAAATTTGAATGATATAAGTTGTCATTTTTAGAATATGACAAAGTTCACATTCAGATGCCAAGGTTGTCATTTTCAGATGTATGTGTGTGTGTGTGTACAGTCTTGTGTGTATATATGCTTCTTTGAATGCATTCTATATTGATATGTATACAAAGACAGAAATTCAAATAACATTTTGCTTTTAAAGGTAAGTGCATAAAAACTTACAGAAGTGACAGGGAGGGGCACAAAAGGTTTGCAATGTCCCATGGAGTATGACTGTGAACCTTAATGCAGGTTGTGTAATTTAATGGATAAATAAATTACAGAAGTACTGACATATATATATTGTTGATATCAGATAGGTGGAAAGATATCAGAATTGCATTGTACTGGAGACAACATCTTTCTTCAGGAAAGAACAGACAAAAGCAATTCTAGTCACTCTGGTGAATCAGTTGAAGGGAAGCTGCCAACTAATATTTTAAAAAGGGTATAATCACTGCATCTAACAACACCAAATGAATCACTGAGCCATCAAATGGGAATCCTTGCTGTCCTGACCAATTCATCCTACTGTGTCTCGTGGAAGAAAAGATCTACTTGTCAAAAAGGAAACAAACCCAGTTCAGCTAAAGGAATAGGACTCATTGATGGCATCTTCCTAAGAGGAAATAAAATGAAAAAGAATCTGGAAGGGGATGATTTTCAAAACAGAATTCTATCTCTATTAAGCAAGTTAGGACCAAAAGTGACATGGTACATCTGATATTTACACACTTGATTTCCAGGTGCAAACTTTTAGTTATCAGGTAGAGGAGAATTTCTTGTGTTTATCCTTCAGACTTGAGGAAAACCTTTTCTCTGAAGCCTGATCATTTGAGAGGAAATCCTCTATTGGCACCTGCTGAGGAGAGGGGAGGTTATAGATTTTCCAACAGCTGGATCATGGCAAGGAGAGGCCCTCTCCACACCTGATGCTATCCTATTAATCCTCTCCACCTGCAATCACTAGTTGCATTTGAAAACACTCTGCTTGTTAATGTATTAGTCATCCCACTGCTTTTGACCTTCCCAAGAGTAGCAGCCATCTCTGCTCCCTAGATCTCATGCCAGGCAGGCATAACATTGTACAAGGCATTGCTGCCCCCTATTTAGTTTTTTTTCTCTCACTCCAACCAAGCTGGTAAATCGACCCTAATGCCATTTCTCTGCATTTACAGTAGCACAGAGGAAGATTCATTCTTAAAACTGCTGTGCTTGTAGGTGACAAGTTCACTTGTCCCTTCTACAAATTATGTTAATTCTTAGCTTATGGTAACTTAAATCATTTTCCTTCCTCGTTTTATGTACTTCCATGGCAGCATATTTCCCAATTCTGGAGATGAGCAGTAGCAGTGTAGCAGTAGCACTGCTGGGACAGTTACATCACCATGAGCATTAAATCAGGAGGAAGAGAATGATTTCAGGAGGCAGCATAGATTTGTCTTCTAAGTTAAGCCTCAGTTTGGTTGAGGCGTGATGATCAGTTGCTAAATGTACTTGGTCACATTGTTATTTGTGTTTTTGGTGAGTATTTGACTCCAGGAAATTGCCTGGACTAATCCCTGCAGTTTTCTTGGTAAGATTTTCAGAAGAGGTTTGCCATTGCCTTCTTCCTGGGGTTGAGAGACAGTGACTGGCAGAATCTCATTCCATTCGCTTTGTTTCCAGATCTACAATACATGATCTCCTGGTTTCTAGTCTGGTGACTTTAACCATGACATCAAATTGGCTCTCCTCCTGTCACAATCAGATGGCATAAAATGTTTCACCAAGTTCTCTGAATTCCAGATGAGCTGCTACGTACTATGAAAGTATGCTAATAAATAGTCAAGTGATTTGTCATTGGGTTTCTTTTGCCTTTGTTATCTAACACTGCCTTAGTTGGGAAGATCCATTACTATGAATAAATACCTGTATTTAAGAAAGAGAATTCCTACATACTTTGATTTGTATTGCTGAACTTAACAATACTCCAATGCAATCTAATAAAGCATAGGATCTGTTACCTGAAACATGACAAGGATCAGAGATTATCACCACCTTTTGAAGCTGAATTTGAGAATAATATCTATTCCCCACTCCATGTTTTTTACTCATTATTGGTTTGCATGCCCTCTTCAGGCAGAACCAGGAGAAGGAGTAAAACCTGTCTTGTTCTATCCTTGTGGGGATTGAAATTTGGATGGGAACCTATGTATATCTGCCTGATGTTGCTAGACTTCAAAGCTCCATCAACAAAGCCATTGGGTGTGGAGTACACAGGTTCATACAACAATCAAGAATTACCACTGCCCAGTGGTGGAATTTAAGTTTTTTTACTACCAGTTCTGTGGGTGTGGCTTGGTGGGCATGGCTGGGGGGGGTCATGTGACTGGGTGGGCAGTTTCTGTAAGCAGGGCAAGAAAGATTAGGCTAGAAACAAGAATTTTTTTTCCTGCCTTCCTTACATGATTAACCCTTAAAGTGGAAAAAAAAGAGATTTCTTCTAACAACAAGTTCTCCAAACTGCTTAGAAAATTTACTACCAGTTCTAGTGAACCTGCTGAATTTCACCTCTGCCACTGCTTAGAAAATGCCTAGGTATAGTTTGATATTTTATACTCCCATGTATGAATTAATGAAAACATTTCTGTACATTCTACAATGCAGAAAGGCAATCGTATTTCATACAGATATCAGTAATGGGACCTAGAGCTCCAAAAGGAACAATTCTTCTCCTTAACAAGAATTAATATTACAGAAAACATGGATTCTACATTGCCAAAAACAGACTAATGAGCAGAAGCCGGGTGCCCAGCTACAAAAGCTTTCATTCTCTAATTGTCAAAAAGCATTAAACATCAAGTATTTATTCTGTAGGAGAACAGACTTCAGTGCCTCCCTCACCAGAGGTTGTCTCTAATTGTCATGCATAGATTGCAATAGAGGCTATGGAGAGAAATTTGTTTGCATTTATTAATCAAAAGGAGTCAAAAGCGCACAAAGATATCATCAAGACTCCCTTGTGTTAGGAGAGGCTGACAACTAAAATTTCTGATGAAGTGTTCGCAGAATGTTTGCAATCTGTTCAAAGCCTTTTTACTTCACAGGTGCAAACCTTTCTATCTGTTACATCAAAGAAACAATTGAAAAATTAAACATAGTCAACATTGCCATACAAGTTTTAATCTTCTGTTTTGAAAGGACAATGGGGAAAGAGAGAATTAATTTCAAAACAACATCCTTGGTTCTCTCATGATTCATGTGTATGCATTAGTATTTCATTTGGGTTTTTTAAATGGATGTTTGAGTTTAGCCCAATTTCATCCTTGCTCTTTTATGATAGGGTGAGAATAAGAAAATACGCTTTATTCTTCTTGTGCTAATATATCCATAGACTTATCATGGATTGCAAATGTCACAGTCAGGTTAAGTAAAGGCACGCCAGAGAAAATAGAGTATTAATTATTTTCCCGTGTTGCTAGAAAAAACTGAAATACTGTAAGAGTAATTATGCTTATTTTAACCACCGCTATGGCACTTTATAATGGGCTATGTAACAACATTGTTTCCCTTTTTATCTTTAATTTATTCTGAACTTAATGAGATATGGGGATATAGCCTATGAAGGAATTTGATGGTTTTAACTCCTGTCTAAATTTTTAGGTTTGAGATGGATGTTCAGGATAATCCAACAATTCCATCACAGCATTTCCTATGGTATTAATATTTTTCCCTCTTTAGGTATATTTTTATGTATTCTGAACAATTGATTGAGCAGTTACATTAGACTGCTGATATTAACAAAAATAGACATTTTCTTTGTGCTCTTATCGAGATGTGTTATACATTTGCCTATGCAGGCCTGAATAGTCAAGATGTTTGGGATGAAAAAAAAAGATTTAATATATAGTTGTTTGGGTGCTGTGCTCGGTTTATATTGACACAATATTAGTTTGGAGACAATGAGCTCTTTCAGATGTTTTGGCTGCCTTTCAGCTAATACATATAATTCAGATGTTTGGAGAGAAAAATGAATTGTGTGGTAAATGCAGGCAAGCTGTCAGTCACAATGGGGAAAAAATATAATATATACCGAGAGAATTTGCAAGAATAAGTGCCTATTGAATGCTGCTATTTTCAAGAATCTAAATGAAGCAAGACAGATTAGAATGGACTTCAAAAAACGTAAGGGGGTCAAACACTGAGAATCAAGCCCTGTGAAAGAAACTTTAATGTCCTAACTAAGGGAAGGGAAATAAGCTATTAGCAGAGAGGAGAGGCAGGTTTTGTAGAAAAAGAATAAATAGGTTTTTTTCACTTTGTTATAGCAGACATATCAAATCAATCTTGAGGCAGCAGCGCCAGGAGTGGATCCACAGCAACGCTGAGGCAGCGGCCTCGAGAAACAACCTCAAGAAACAGCAAGGACAGCTGTGAGTAGCCGTGGGGACAACAGACATCCTATCCTCCTTGCTCTCCTAAATTTTAAATTGTACATTTTAATTAAATTTTATGACCACGAGCAGTTGCATAAAGCATTTCACTACATATTGTACCATTTATGATTATGTATGTGATGAATAAAATCTGAATCTGAATCTGAACCTATTCATTCCATTTTTTTTAACAAATTAGAAAAAAGGAAAACCCAGTCATCAATCTCCTGCCATCTAGCTGCTGTAGCAATCTGATTGGTCTGACATCCTTTGCCGAACATTAAACAGTTCCCTTAAGATATTTAGAGAACAAGAATAGCACCACCTCTAGTTGGTTGCAAGGTGAAAGATTCTGATCCAACTTTGTCTAGACAAATTCAGAAAATGCACTGCAATCTCACCAGAAATCTTACATCAGCCTATCCCTTCAATTAATCAATTAATTATTTTCCCTTTGTACAGTACATTGCCTCCCCCCTTACAGTAAGTCTAGTCAGTTCACATGAATTCAATATATATTAAATATAGCTAACATTCATAGAAGTACACACATTCCTTTTTGCTGTGGAGAGGAAATTAATGACAGGAACACAAAAAAAAATTAAAAAGAAAAGCTTGGATGAGGATGTTTTATCTGATAGGTACAAAAAGTTCTTTCTGTTGTGATTAGAATTAAAGTTCCAACGGTTAGGAAATATTATAAAATGTTATACTAGTTTTCCTCAGTTTGGTGCTCTACAAATCTGTTGGGACAGCTGCTCCCAGAATTAATCACACATTTCTTCTTTTTGTAAATCATAACTTTGAATAGAACTAAAAGAGCAATATAAGCAGAAATAGTATCTTAGATAAAATAGTATCTTTTATGATTAATTTCATAATCATAAAAATATTAAATATAGTTCTGCTATTGAGCTAAGTCAGATAAAAATAGATTTGTGAATCAAGGAAATGTTTTCAATTAATGATCAAGAACTACTTTGTGACACTTCTGTGCTAGAAGATTGAGGATTGACTAAGCAATATCTTTCTCAATGTGACAGTCAATGAACAGTTTAGGATACAGTATATCCTCCTTCACCCTAGCTGACATGATTTCCATGCATCATATTACAAGATAATGAAATATTTTAAAAGTGTCAAACTACTTTTGTCACGATTACAAAACTGCCTAGTGTTTGCAGACCAAAATAAATCCATATAGAGTCATTATGAGATAAAATTATTTGATTTAAATGTGTAAGAATGGATACTGAAGGTCTGGAACTTTAACTGAACTATGACTACCAAACAATTAATTCCTGACAACTAATGATGCTTTTTAAAAAAAATTCAACTATAGTTTTGCATAAATCAGGACTGATCTGTGACATCTGGATCACCACTGCTGAACCTTAGTTTGCATTTACATACCACTAGATATGTGCATTACTCTCAGGGCAATGTAGCTGAATCACTCAATAATATGTTTTGACTCCAACACTTGCCACATCATGCTTCCTTCTTTGTTCCAAGGTCATTTGATTATGAACATATTTAATGGATATCAAAATAATATCTCTCCTTTCAAAAAGTTGCTTCAATCATTTGGTCTACTATTCTTTAATTTCTCTGAACTGTATTCATTATTATTATTACAATGTTACAATATCGTTTTCACTTTATATTTTATCATTGTATTCATCAGGATAGTATTGATAGCCAAACAGGATTTGGGCTCATAGTATGGGTAGTCCTCAACTTTCGACCACAATGGAGCTGAAAATGTCTGTTGCTAAGTGAAACATTTGTTAAGTGAGTTTTGACCCATTTTATGACTTTTCTTGCCACAGTTGTTTAAGTGAATCACTATAGCTGGTAAATGAGTAACACAGTTGTTAAGAACACAGTTGTTAAGTGAATCCGACTTCCTTATTGACTTGGTTTGTCAAAAGGTCGCAGAAGGAGATTACATGACCCTAGGACACTGCAACCATCTTAAATATGAATCAGTTGCCAAATGGCTGAATTTTGATCATGTGACCATGGGGAAGCTACAATGGTCATAAATGTGAAAAATGGTCTTAACTCACTTTTTTCAGTGATGTAACTTTGAATGGTCACTACATGAACTGTTGCAAGTCAAGAACTACCTGTATCCATCCCTAGACATACAGACATACAGACAAACAGAGAGTTTTCTGAGTCAATGACCTAGACAACCTGGCTTCTGCATGGAATATAACTAGAAATTCTGTGATAATGAGACTATTGGTGATTACCAGGTAGCATTGGTTATCGCTATGCATTTGATGAAAGCTTTATGGAATAGGTACACATCACTGAAGACACTGTAGAATATGGCAGTGCTTCCAACATTGTATTTAAAAAAAAAAAATATTTAAAAGTTTTACAATACTAAAAGATAACACAAATTAAAATCGGCAGAAAGGAAAAAAAATATAAATTGCAAAAAAGAAAGCATGAAAAAAGTATAGAAAAAATATTTAAAGAAGCAACCCCCAATCTTCCTTGAAATAAGTACAGGCAAATTGATAGTTTCTCAACCTTGTGAGATTAAATACATGGTTCCCTTCCTCCATGTTGGTCAGTCCATCTGACTTTTTTCTGTTTATTGAAGGTTTATTGTTTTGCTTCTAGCACTTCTATACCTTTTGCCATTCAGAAAGATTTCTCCCTTTCTACACATCAGAAAGATTCCTGTAGCTTAACATGAATCTCAGTTGCCCAAAATATAACGGCGCTAATTGAGGGCTAATCAAGCCCTAAGGAAAAAAGATTTTCTGAAATAAAGCACAGGCTAACACAGAGTCTTAGAATTATGTTCCTTTTTCATGCAAGGAAGCATCTGTCACTTTCCGAAGCACTCCCAACTCTATTCTTCCAACAGCCTCCTGGAAACAAACTGATAAATAGTGCAAATTGTTCTAAATGTGCTGAACCACACATGCCCACAGTTTCCAAACCATTTTCAACAGCAGTCTAACAGGAGCCTTTTACTATAACAACACAATATACTGTTTGCTATACACCCCAGTACCCAGTAGTACTAAACATCTTTTTCATAACTTTCTGCTCCTTTCTATAATCTAAGCTATTCTATTTTAGAGTCCATTCAGAAGGGGAGGAAATGTTTAAGGTCAACTCTTCGGTCTAGATCTGCCGTTTCCCAAGGCAGTCTGATGAGATTCTTTAAACTGGTGGTCCACAATAAAGGAACCTATTTGACCCAGTCTGGGAGCTGTTCTTTGCTTGTGCCTGACACTAATTTCACTAGCCTCATTGCTCTCAGGAAGGAGACAATTCCAGTGATGATAACACACATGTGGGCAACTGCTAAATCTCCCCAGGAGATGTTGGAAGGCTTACTTCAACACCAACAGGAGATGGAAGTAGAAATGCAGAACTTACCGGTGAAGGTGCTCCAAAATAAGAAATACAGTTCATTTAATTATTCTGCAAATGTATATGACTGTCTATCCATGGTGGAGCAGTGGTTAGAATGCAGTTACTGGGAATATATATATAATATATTATAGAATATAGAATATAATATAGCTACTAACTCACTGCTCATTCCAGGAATTTGATTCTGAACGGCTCAAGACCTCAGCCTTTCATCCTTCCGAGATCAGTAAAATGAGGAGCAAGATTGTTGGGGGCAATATGCTGACTCTATAAACTGTTAGAGAGGGGTGTAAAACACTATGAAGCAATATATTAGTCTAAGTCAGGGGTGTCAAACTCAAGGCCTGGAGGCTGGATCTTGTCCACAGGGTGCTTAAATCTGGCCTGCAGGACCACCCTGGAAACAGAGAAGGACCGGCCTGCGATGCCTCTGCCAGTGAAAATGGAGTTTGGGAGGGATGTGCGCGGCCTTCCCGAGCTTCGTTTTCACTGGCAGAGCGTTGCAGGAGGCTGTCGCAGCTGAAAATGGAGCTCAGGAGCCCATTTTCACTGGCAGAGCACTTGGGCCACCACAGGCATCCCTGACACAAGTAACATTGAGCTGGCCATGCCCACCCTGGCCATGCCCACCCCAGCCCCCTGAGGTCAGGCACAATCCTGATGTGGCCCTCAATGAAATTGACTTTGATACCCCTGGTCTAAGTGCTATTGCTATTAATCGAGGAAGTCTGAGCAACAAACAAGGCATAAAAATAAAATATACATACATACGATGTTGGTCATCAAGTCAGTGTTGACAAAGTGACCAGAAAGATTTTCTCAGTGACAATCTGCCTTAATTCCCCCACCCCAGGTCTTTTAATGGTGCATCCATCGTGGTTGGACAGACTGTCCACCTTGGTCATCCTCCTTTCTTTCCTTTCATGTTTCCCAGCATTAGAACCTTCTTTAAAAAACCAGGTTTTTCATAATGTGTCCAAAGCCTGGTGATTTATGCTTCCAGTAAGAAATCTGGCTTGATTTAGTCAAAGATCCATCAGTTTGTTTCCTTGTCCACAAAATACTTAGGAGTCTTCTCAACACCAAAGTTCAAAAGCATCAATACTATCAATATTAATATCCTATCATGTTGTTCATTGTGTATGAATTTACTGTATCTTTTTCCTTAACTAAGTTTCATTTTGTAGTGGTGTAGTGAGTCTTCTTTTTCTGAAACTTTGAAAACTAGCAGAATATTGATATTACATTCAGAAACATTAGCCTGACTCTTCTTTCTGCCTGCTAGTGATTTATGTTATAAGCATTCAACTTCTGTAACATATTTCACTTCACACAGTGGAATAGATATTGCTAATCGTCTAGAATATTTAATTGATATTAACTTATTTGGGTATCCTTAACACTGTTTCTAAAGAAATGCAATATTTGTTAAATATTTTCTTTACTAACACCTAATAATTAGTATAACTTCATCCATTTCACTCTGAATTAACTTTTCAATTCAGCTTCAATGCACACTTTGTAGGAATTGTCTTAATGTGGTGGGGTTTTGTTAAAAACTTAATTACAGAACCTCAATTAGTTTTCATTTTCATACAGAGCTGAGGCAAATGCATTTACTCTTTTTTGTCAGTAGGGGTGGTTTCTATAATGCAACAAAATTAAATATGACAGAATGTGAGGAGAAACAGTTAATTCACAAAGGAATTGTTTTAGACTTATAGTTTTAATTACATGAATTTGTGAACAAACATTCTATGAAACCACTCACTTCTAAAGCATTTTTAACAAGGTGTTTTCCCCACTACACATTGTTTTATTTTAAAAAGTGAAGATATTTTGATAGGTATAGTTTGCAGAGAAGCAAAAGGGATGCCTTATGATAAAGTTTTTTTTTTAAGAATTTTTTATTTTAAAACACATACTCACAAAAAAAAACCATACATAACATAAAAACATACATCTAAAATGCATAGTATCTATATATATCATCCAATTCAATGGTTACAGTGTATCAGTTGGTTACCAAAAAAAATTTGTGCCATTCTT
>JAEANM010015916.1:0-13454 GCA_017656035.1 Myanophis thanlyinensis
TAAATTAGTTTAAAATAAATTAAGTATCAGATTAAAATCCCAGGTATCAGGCCAGGCCAGCTAGTTGAAACAAATGACATTCTATAGGTCTGTTGCATTGTTAAATCAATATTTTTTATAAACGTCTATTGGCCAGATGAGTATAATAAGTGTATTTGTAAATTATAATGGTTTTTTTTGACAAACATGTATTTATATTGTTGACTAAATTAGTATTAGCATTTCTTGGATGTTAACAAATGCATGCACGAACCAAGTTACTATATACCATAACAGCTTTCTGGCCTATGATTTCTGGAAGTCCCATTCAACAAATTCTTGGATCTGTCAAACTCCACAGGTGAAGCCATGTATTGCCCACTGTTATGGAATAATTGTTGGCCATTCCAGTTGCTTCCTGCTTCTCACAGGATTACCTTTGCCATCTTTCCATTCCAGTGTCAGGAGATTTAACCCCACACAGGCCTCCAGCAGCCTCTGCATCCCAGTTGGGCTGGTCTTCAAGTGCTCAGCAATGGTTGTGGAAGACAGTGATTCCCCTGACTCCCTCAGGAGATCAAAGACACCCAACTCACTGGCAGTTGAAATGATCTAAGAAGAAGCAGAGATCAGGAACAAAAGATGTGGGCAATTCCCTCAATTCACATTCAAACAATCCCAAAATCTTCTCATGTGGTTTACTGAAGAACAAATCAAGTTGGCCCTGTTGACCATGTTGAACAAGAGGAAAAAAGGCATTATGTAGAGATCTCTGTGCTGAATGTGGGTTTACTAATACCCATAAAACAACTCATATTCTTTTCTTGTACAGATTTGGGCTTTGCTCAACTTATTTATGGAATTATACCCACAGACACAGAAAGAAAGAGGTGGAGGGAGTTGGGGGGGGGGGGAGAGAGAGAGAAATAGCAGATACTCTCCGTGATCTGAGGCAATCGGATGTATTTATCTTGGACTCCACTTCCTAGAATGGACTTTCAGCATTAAAGGCTTCTAGGATCATTACTGGTGATGTGTTCAATCACCAGAAGGGAAAGTAATCAGAGAGAACAGCATCCTTGGTGGGAAAACAAAGGGAACAGAAATACAGATGTCTCATCATACCTCTATGATTCAAACTCCAGGTTTTCATATGTACTCTATGCTATTAATATAGCATATAAATATCCAAGAGCAGAATAAACTGAAAGAAAAAATATGTGATCATACCTGGCTGAGGTAAAAAAACATATCCTACATATGATATATTCCATTAGGGAAGCAAAGTTTATTGCAGAAAAATAATGATTCTGCCTCTTTCTTACTGCCACAACAATTTGCAGAGTTAAAAAGTTGTTTAATGGTTTCTGGATACTAATTAAACCAATACAATAATAAATGTTAAATCTACTATCTCTTATAGTGAACATTGCTGAAACCCACGTTTAGTATTCAGAGTTTCCTTAAAGAAATTCAATCAAAATTTATCAAATAAAAGGAAATCTTAAGACTTAGATGCAAAATTAGATATTGGACAGATACAGATTTTGTTGCAAGATTAGAGTTAAAATATGCAGGAAAGTATACCGTCACTAGAATATTTAGTAAATTTGCTAGGAGATTTATTCATGGACATCAAGATTAGTCCATAGGACATGGAAACTTTGTAACAAACATGAAGCTATAATTATCTGGTAATAAAAAAGTTGTTACGAAAAGCTATTAAGAAATTTACCTTATTACACCTATCATATTGTAATAAAATTTAATAAATTTAATTTTAAGTTTAACACAGAAAAGAATTTTGGAGCAATTTAACAGCTGAATCTTTGTAAATATTTTTTTTAATTTTCTTTTACATATCATCTTCCATCATTCATCAAATTGTGTGTTGCCTCAGTGTACAAACATGTCTCTAAATAACAATTATAAATACCAAATATTACCATATATCATAATAATCCTGGAACTTGTGCTCTAATCTCCTGGGTCATTTATTTTGTGATCTTGTTACAACACAGGAGGCTAATGGGAAAGAGATCAAAACACAAACGACCCAGAAGATTGCAATGTAGGACCAAGGTCACCACAACAAAAGAACTCGCAAGGCCATCACACAACCCATTACCCAAGCTGTTAAAACATGGGAGGCTAATGGGAAAAAAATCACAAAACAAACAACCCAGGAGATTAGAGCACAAGTGGAGATATCCTGGAATTTGTGCTCTAATCTCCTGGGTTGTTTGTTTTATGATCTTTTTTCATTACCCTCCCATGTTTTAACAGCTTGGATAATGGGTTGTGTGATGGCCTTGTGAGTTAAAGCTGTTAAAACATGGGAGGCTAATGGAAAAAGATCACAAAACAAACGACCCAGGAGATTAGAGCACAAGTTCCAGGGTATTTCCACAACAAAGCTCACAAGGCCATCACATTATACCAACATTAACTCCATCAACCAATCAAGAGGCAGCAGCGCAGCCAACGAGCCCAGCACACAATGCCCCACCACCAGTATTTATAGAAAGACAGCAGCTCTGGTCACACACTGCTTGCACTGGCATGAAGCAGAAGGCACCAGCCTGAAGATGGAGAGTGGGACCTTGCCGAAATGTTGCGAAGATACTCTCAGATTTACATGGGAAAAGACCCGAACACACCTATATCTGCATACACACACACACACAATCAATGTGACATACCCAGTCAAGTCAGTTGCTTTGGAACTGAGACTGAAATCTGAAGTTTCTTAATAGTGCTGGCCAGGAAGGGAAGGATAAGGGAAAGATTTGAATGCCTATTAGTGTGGTACAACTGTTGGGAGATACCACTGGTCAAAATATGAGTTCTCTTCCTACCAGGAGTGAAGACATCCCTGGAGACATCTCAGAATGGGAATTGGGGGTACAGCTTTCTTCATGGTTCCCATGAGTCCCATGGTTCTTCCAGCAAAATGGAAAGCAATTCTGCAGATCAGGCAAGGAGCAGGAGGAAGTTTCACCTGGGTTTTCCTGAAAATCAGGTATGGAAGAGAATCACCCAAACCTGTACTATAGGTGGATGAGGGATGATTATTATGCCTGCTGGTGAAGTAGGAATGGTTGAGGAGGCCACTGGGGATGGGGAAGTCCTCTGCAGGTAGGTAGCCCTTGGGAACATATTGGAATGGGGAGCATAGGTACAATTTTCTACATGGTCAGCCACTTCCTTTGTTCCCCTCTTCCAAGCCAAGTGGCAGAGAGTTTCACGGGTCATCCAAAGAAGAGGAAAAGGAAGAAGGATCTTTTCTGAGGATTATATATTTCCAATGAACCTTACCGGACATATTCTATATAATGGGGAAGAATGAAATTTTAGAGAAGAGGGGTTATAGAAACTGGGAGAATGTATTACACGAAGAGATGTTTAATTTTATTTTAAGAGATAGTGATAAATTGTTACTGTTGATTAAACTTGCTGGGGATGAAACAGAAGGGTTTTTTTGTTCTATTTTTCTTCTTTTGTTTTCTTTTTCTGCACCTTTTCATTTATATTGTCTTTAATGTACTGTATATATTTTGTAGTTGTATAAGCTTTACTTGTATAATATAATTTCTAATAAAATTATTTGATTTGCTGATCCAATGGTTTGATTAATTCTGTATAATATATTAGTCAACCTGATGTATCTGAGGCAAATAAGTATGAATAAAAGCCAAGAACTTCTTCCACTGTAACTCTTGCACCCACTCCACCCATCAGCTAATACTAAAGAAGATGTCTGTTATTTAGGAAACACTATAAAATTATTAAGTTACTTAGCTATCCATAGATCTATTACCATTAGACTAGTCCTCTTAAGATGATGCACATTATTGGATAATATATTTGGCGACATCAAATTACATAGTTTAATTCTGCATTGTAGTGGGTAGTTCTTCCTTTCATTAGTCTTGAATTGACAAGGGATGCTTTTTAATTACTACTTCACCAAAGATCTAAAAGGAAGCAAATTAGAAGAAAATGTAGAAGCAAAGTTTATTTATAATTTATATTTTAAAAATAGAAATGGTTACCATCTTGCTTCGCTAATAAGCCCATTAACACCTACAATTTATTTCATCTCCTTTATTAATAAACAGTATGTTTATTTTTTATTTTAAAATGGGGCCAGAATATTGGATTCAGTATTTCAGTATCCACTACTGATGTGAATCAAGTGACTCCTTCAAGAGGGAAACATTTGGTGAGAAACACATATATAAGAATTTTATATAAAAGCTTGAATATGTGTATTTATTTTTGGTTGGCCATGACAATCTATGAATACTGATTTACTACATTATATATTTGATTTAGGAAAGCCATCATTTTCTTCTTATACCACTATGCCCTAATTCTGGGTTGGGTATCATTGTGTCTTAATGTGGCAAACCTCAGTATTTCTGTTTTGGGATTTGATCAGTTTGGGATTGTGTTCATGCCTGTTCAATTGTTCTTTCCATGTTCTTATTTTCCTGTGCCTCTGAAAATGGTTCAGAAATGGCAACTTATTCATGCTTCTACTAATCAGAACAAGTTATTAATTACATTATACTCAACCTTGCCAAGTGAACTGGTACTCAGTTTGTTTTCAAGCTTTAATGAAAGTTCATGCCAGTTTGATTTTAAGGCCTTTCTTGAATGCTCATTTGTCTTTCAGTAATGTGAAGGTAAAGACACTGTCAAATTAAGGGTTGATGCTAGTGACTACTTACATTCATGATACATTCATAAAGCTTTCTTAATAACAGTAGGAAAGAATGTTTGCTATTGCTTACTTCTAATATATATGTATTTGTATATGCATGTGTGGGTGTGTGGGTGCGTGTATGACCAGAAGTGGGGGCAAAGGGCTACATTAAACAGGATTTATTTGGTGGTTATACCTTGACATTTCTCTTCTGACTTATCTGGAATCTTCCATGTGCCAAGCATTTATTAATATTTTACAGGCTTTAAAATTCTCCATACATTGGCTTTTATGTTGCTAGGTTAGTTTTGAATTCCTTAGATAATGCTGATACGGCTATATTTTAATACCGTTAAGTTTAATGTGTTTTGCAATTTTAATTTTTCCTCTCTGGAATCAGAATTCTCTCCAATTGGATTTTGTTATGTGCTTTTCCTTCTATCTCCATTTATTAATATTAATGTTAAAACCTTGTGGGTGCCTTTGATTTTGGTGCCTCATGAGACCTCTATCATTCAATATCTGCTGGTAAGGGTGAAGAGGTGTCAAGATCAGGATTCATTTTGTAATCCATGGAAGTTATTTACAAGAATTGTTTCTTCTTAATTCTCATCTGGCTATCTTGTATCAGAGTTAAAACAAATATTTTTATCATCTTATGTAAGATAGCATGTTACTTTTATTTCTTGCATTTTTCGAAGCATCTTTTTTTTTGCCAAAGCTAATTCAAAAAAACTTGTTAATGCAACTATGGTTGATTGCTTGGATTTGAGAAGAACACAGTAGGAGTTCTTTGCTACTGTCATTTTTCACCTGAATTAGATGGGATATAACATTCAATTTTCCATTCCCTCTTTTTTCCCCCAAGGAATGGACAAATCATCTTATTTGCTTGTTTCTTGCTTTTAGCAATCTGGTTTAATTTTGGTCTCTGAGTAGGCAATTCATATTTTTATTAGTATTTTTTCCATTCTACAACCCCAGGGAAAAGAGAAACTGAACTCAGAAAGAAAGAACTGTTACATTCTATGAAATCTTTAAATCCCACTAAACTGGAGGGCTCAGCAGCCTGTATCTCTGTCTAGTTATGACCAAATGTTCAGACTTTTGTTTAGAAATGTTTAAAGCCTTGAGATGAAGTAATACATATTTTAGTTATCTTCCTTCCTTCCTTCCTCTTTGCTTTTCCTAATGTAAATCTGTCTTCATTCCATGATTTTAGGGGATATTTCTGTTAGAGGCATAGAACAAAATTCCGTGCATAGTTAAACACATATAAGTATCAATCCAAACAATGAGGCTTAAGTGTATGCTGAACAGAAACTTCTGGAATTTAAACTGAAAATTGTTTGGGTAAATCTATATACTTTGAGGAGATAAAGGCTGCGCTCCCAATGTATTTTTGTAGAGGCTAAAGAAAGAACAGTGTTGAAAATAGGGAAGATAACATCAATTCATTTTGTTGACGAATGAGAAAACAATCTATTATGCTCTGGCTTCATACAACATTTTACCACAACTACGCTCCTGAATTTTTATAACTGTGTTCTTCAAGATGCAACTAAAAACTAAAGCTTTTTCAGAGTTTTCAGTCACATTCTTAAGGTTCTTTTAGTTGTGTACACACTATTCAGAAGAGAAAATCTGGGTCCACAAGAACTGCTCATCCTATTTATTTTTCTAGTTCTGTCAACAGTCAATATTTCAGACAAAGCAAGAAAGATTGTCTTCATCCATTGCTTGCATTTAACTAGAAAGAAATGAACCTCTGCATGCAAGAGATTAAGTCAGTAGTAGAATTATAGTTCTTTCCCAGGCAGCTTTGCACATACAGACTTGGAAGAAAAACATACTGCATATTTTTCTGAATAAATTTGTAAGGGCTGAATTTTGGTTATGTTTTGAAGTGATCAGGATAAAATTTGTGTTTTCTGCACAAAAGAAAAAAAATAGAAGTATTGGTTAGAAATCATAATCAATATATCCAATTTTAAAATATGTTGCTTCAATCTGTATTTGTAAACCAATTCTTTTTTTTTATACATATTTTTTATTTTACATTTTATCAATCAATTACATTATAAATCATTTTGCGCGCCCACATAATTCTTCTAGTACAATCTATTATTTGTTTAATATCTCCTAACCATACAACCATATCTTTATACCTCTTATCATACCATAAAATATAACAATTTTCCATTCCTGTCTTCTCTCTAACTTGTGTTATTTAGCCATCATATCACTTTTTCTCACTATTTCTTGTTTCTATTGTTTAACCATTGGTAAAAAGCTGCCCATCTCTTGTTAAATTCATTTATATCTTTTTCTTTAATTTCCATAGTCAATCTGTCCATTTCTGCACATTCAAATATTTTTTTATTACTTCTCCCTCTGTTGGTATTTTTTCAAGCTTCCAATTATGTGCAAATACTATTCTCGCTACAGTTGATACATGTATTATCAAATAAGCATTGTCTTTACTGTAACTCTCTGGTGTCATTCCCAATAAGAAAATATCTGGTTTCAGATCTATATGTTGCTTAGTCATTTTGCTAACCATGTATGCATTTTTGCCAAAATTTTCTTGCCATTGGGCAGGTCCACCACATATGATACTAGGACTGGTGTTTGGTGGCATTTCCAACATTTGGCCAATTTATTTTTAAACATCTTGCCAACCTTGCCAGTGGTAAATGCCATCTATAGAACATTTTATAAAGATTCTCTTTATAAGCTGTAGACATTGTTGCTTTATAATTTCTCTTCCACAGTCTTTGCCATTGTTCTAAATCTATTGTGTAGCTAAAGTTTCTTGCCCAGGCAATCATTGTTTCTTTAACTTATTATTCCTCTAATTTTCTGCTCAGTAAATAATTATAAACCTTCTTTATTAACTTATCTATTCATTTACTATCTGATCTAGTTCTGTTGGATCTTTGTAAAACCCATATACTTTTAAGTCTTTTTTTATATACCTGTAATGTGTTTGCATTTGTGTATACCAAGACAAATTGATCCCTTGTGCATTCTATTCTTGCTTTGTTTTGAGTTCCCCACTTACATTTAAAATGTCTTTATATCTAATAATGTTTATCCAGTCCATCAGATTTTGGTGTGTAAATGTTTCTGTTGTGGATAGCCATACAGGAATTTTCAAATAATGCTGTTGTCTTATTTTCTCCCACATTAACCATCATTCATTTCTTACATAATGTCTCTGCAAGTATCCATCGATCCTGTTTTTTCCATACCATAAAAAAGCATGCCATCCCAACTTTAAATCATGACCTTCCAACATCAATAACCCCTTATTTCTCAGTTCTATCCATTCCTTAACCCATGAGAATGTTACGGACTGATAGTACAATTCCAAATCTGGTAATCCAACCCCCTTCTATTTTTTGCATCTTGTAACAATTTTAATTTTATCCTTGCTCTTTTCCCCTGCTATATATAATTCATCATCATCTTGTTTAAATGTCAAAAAACGTTTTCTCTAACTTTATCGGTATCATTTGGAATAGACAGTAACCTCGGTAAAATATTCATTTTCAAAACAGCTATTCTATCCATCAATGATAACTGCAAATGTTTCCATTTTTCCATATCTACTTTAAATGCTTGTATTAATTTATCATAATTATCTCCCTTTATTGTTCCACATCGTACTGTTAAAAGAATTCCTAAATATTTCACTGTTTTTACTATTTGAATGCCCATTTTGTCCACCATATCATTTTTTCTGTGTGGCAGTTAAGTTCTTAACCAACATCTTAATCTTTTCTCTATTCGTTTTCAAACCAGCCAATTCTCCATATTCATCTATTTTCTCTAACAGTTTAGGTCCTGATTCTTTTGGGGTAAACCAATTCTGTAATTGTAATCTTTAGACCTATTTAGTGTCCAATTTTTAAATTTTATTTGTTTAAGACGTCATGTCAAAAGGCATTTCCTCATAGGAACAATTCTTTTAATTAATTTCAAAATCTTGTTTCATATTTATCTGACCTTAGTCCATTTGTAATTTTCTAAAATCAAAGTTTTAATTATCCTTTGGCTATTTATTCCCATTTTTAAAAAAACTCATCAGACTTGTATTTAAATTTTATTTTACTAAGGATTGAAGGAAACTTTCTCAATGCTATCAAATCTGCTGATTCAAAGGTTCATAATAGCTGAAAAGCAGCTAACAAGATTTTTCTAAAAGTGATTATAAAAAGAAGTATGCAAATTCAGTGCCCTTTTGAAAGCTGGTTTTTGGTTTGAACAAGATGGCTATTCTCCACTCTCTTGCAGTCTCCTCATGAGGGACAACTATTCAGAGCACTTGTGAGTGATCTCTCCTTGTCTGGAGAGCAATTGTGAAAGGGACTGCCTACCCCATTTTTTGTGGACCTATCAAATTCTTCTTTGGAAGTGTTACAAATTGGATTTAGAAGTTTATAGGTGCCACCTTTTTATTATGGGCATCCTTTACTACATTTCAGAATTGCATTGGCTAATTAAGCTCACTGAGTATAGGCAGTGGTGGAATTCAATATTTTTTTACTACCGGTTCTGTGGGCATGGCTTGGTGAGCATGGCTGAGCAGGTAATGTGACTGGGTAGGCAGTTTCTGTAAGCAGGACAATATAGATTAGTCTAGAAAGAACCCCAGAATGTTTCTTTCCTGCCTTCCTTACAGGATTAACTCTGTAAAGTGGAAAAACAAAACAAAAGGAGATTTATTCTAACAACTGGTTCTCCAAACTGCTTAGAAAATTTACTGCCGGTTCTAGCGAACCTGCTAGAACCTGCTGAATTTCACCTCTGAGTATAGGGAAATTCCTCAATTATATGGCAGCCCCAAAGCATTTGATTTGCTCATATCCATATCAAATGCCTTGGGGCTGCCATAAGGTCAGACCATACAAACAGATTTGGAGGAGTAGGAAGAAATTCCAATCTATGTTCTAAATGGGATTTTTCATTTTATATCAATTGAATTTTTTTATTATCAATACAGAGGAAGTAAAGTGCAGTAGTAAGGGAAAAGTGTTATGCTCCTTAACTAACTTATATAAGCCAAACAGAACATTAGTTGTTATAAAGGGGTTGTAAATAGGACAGTTAATATGAATACAATTAAATGGAAGACCAAGTTTTGTTTTTTTTATAAGTAATGGGGAAAATAAAATACAGGTAGTCCTTCATTTACAACAGTTTGTTTAATGACTGTTCTAAGTTACAACAGCACTGAAAAAAGTGACATGAGTGCTTTTCACAATTATGAGCTTTGCAGTTTTCCATGATCATTTGATTAAAATTCAGATGCTTGGCAACTGGTTCATATTTATGACTGTTGCTGTGTCCCAAGGTCATGTGATTTATGGCCTTCTCACAACAAAGTCAGTTGGAAGCCAGATTTACTCATCAACTGGGTTACTACCGTAACTTATCAACTGCAGTGATTCGCTTAACAACTATGGCACAAAAGATTGTAAAAATAGGGCAAAACTCACTTAACAAATGACTCACTTAACAACAGAAATTTTGGACTCAATTGTGGTTGTATGCTGATGACAACCTGTCCTGGGATGAATGGAGGTACATTTTTTATTTCTCACTTTATTCTCCTATAGTACAGCTCTTGATAGAAGGGGAAGAGATAAAATAAATAAAATATTGCATCTTAATCCTCACTGCTAGGCTTATTTTTGAATTTTTTTATATTTTGTTTCTTTTGTTTCAAACAACTACAAAATTAATTTTTTAATGGCCATGGAATGTTTCAGTGGGTTTTTTTTCCTCTAAAAAAAACAAAGCAATGATATAGGGCACTTTTATTGGTTCTTATTTAGATTTTTCTGTCTAGAAACTGGAAAGGGCATTATGTTGCTATGCATGCATTTAGCAGTATATCAGTAATATTGCCTGAGAATAACTATATGGCAAACCAGCTAACTGTAATTTAGATAACAGTTTTTCCATTCCAGTAGGATTCTATTTTAATATTTGACAATTAAGTATTCTACAGGGAAGAAGTTTTTAATACCACTGTGTTAACATAAAGGGTGCTTCAAAGGCTAACTCTGGAATATCTAACATTTGGGAGGTACTTCTTTATTATATTTTTAGGCAGACAATCCTGCTTGTCTTACTTCCCTCATGATTTAAAAAAAGAACACATTCTTATTTGTTGCAGGTAAGCAAAACATATGTGGCTAGCAAATATTGAATGATATTGAAAAGCAGATTTAAAAAATCTAAGGGTAAAGAAAACCTTACTATTTAAAATTTCAATGGTCATGTTACTAGTCCTGTAACTGTAACTTTTAGGACCATTTGTACCAGAAAAGGACCATGTGGTTTACTTAAAGGCCAAACTGGTTCTGAATGTACATCCGTAGCTCCATGCAGATATGCAGCCCATTAGCAAAACAGTTTGCATTGTCAGTGGTCAAGGACACACTTCTATCAGCTTCCAGTGAAGAAGCTTTAGACTTGCAGGACTGAGGGATAAGTCATGGGGCAAGAATGATACTTGAGAAAAGAAGAGTAACAAGCATTCTGAGTAAGGATCCCCATAACCCATACTTGGCTCATAGGCTTTATATGCTTTATTAAAAAGAACAAGGGACTGTATTCATGAAAAATCCATTGCATCCTGGAAATTTGGAGTTATTGGTCATTGAAGTAAGTTTAATTTATATTTCAAAGGAGGGCTCTGCTAAGACCTGCCCCCCCATTATGGGTCCGGAAACTCCCCTCCTCCGCCTAGCCCTCCCCCCCAGGACTGGCTTCCCCCAACCTGGCGCCCTCCAGGGCGGCTGGGAGCGATGGGGGGTGTAGTGCGAGGTTGTGGGGGGGGGCGTCCTCCCCTTTGCGGAGGGAGGGGAGAAAGGCGCAGCCCCCCCCCCAGAGCCCCCCCCTCCCTTTCTTCCCCCCCGCCCCAAAGTCGCCCTTCCTTTCCTGGGGGAGGGGAGCTTCCTTCTTGCAGCCCCCCCCCGGCAGCTCCCTCCCTCCCTCCCTCCCTCCCTGCCCGGGGGTCGCTGCTGTCCGGGGGGGCCCGGCGGGGCAGGGGAGGGGGGGCGGCGGGGCTGCGACTCACCTCACTTGCGGCTGCCGCAAAAAGCATGAAAATCGCCGCCGCCGCCGCCAGCCCAGCAGGGGGGGAGGGGAGGGGAGGGGGGGAGGAAGGGGGCGGAGGAAGAGGAGGAGGGGGGAGGGAGGGGCCGCGCCTGCGCGCTGAGGGCCCGCCGCGGAGACAGCCCCGCCCGAACTCAGGAGCGCTCCGCCTCCTCTGCGCATGCTCAGACGTCTCTTTTTACTCCTGGGAGGGGAAAGAAGCTCCTTTCCTTCCCCCCCCCCGCTCCCCGCACGTGCTCAGGGTTACCTCCGGGGGGGGGGGGGGAAAGAAAACTCTGCGCATGCTCAGAAGCCTCTTCTCCCCGTGCAAAAGATGCTCCTTGCAATCCTCCCTTCCCCCCCTTGCGATCTCGAGGGGGAAGCCCTCTGCACGTGCTCAGAGACAACTCCCTCCCTCCCGGGGGAGAACTCTGCACATGCTCAGAAGTCTCTTCTTTTCCCTCCCCCCCCCGGTGGAAAAGACGCTCCTTTCTCCCCCCCCCCACGCCTTCAATCCCTCTGCACGTGCTCGGGGGGGGGGGAGGGAGGGAGAGAGAACTCTGCCCGTGCTCAGAGGCTCTTCTCTTCCCTTTTGGAAAGGAAGCTTTGAAGCGGAGGGGAGGGGTTGAAGCGCTCTGCACGTGCTCAGAAGCTTTCTCTTCTTGCCTTCCTCCCCTCCCTTTCTTTTTCTTCCCCCCCTCCCAAGTTTTTTATGTTTTGCAAACCTGTCAATGCGTGAAATTTGGTACCAACAAAATAATATCGATCCCATTTATGGCAGTGAATAGGCTTACACAGTTCTGATAAGAAGGATGCTGGCATTTATGTCATTATAATCTTCCATGTTTAGTTAGTCCAGATTTCATTATGTCATTTTTATGCCAATCCCCCTATTCTAAGTGTACCTTCTAAAATATAGAATATTGATCATATTTATTACATTTAACCAGTTTATAGAATTCTAATAGCAATACACAATTTTATTATGTTATAATTTTCCATTAGTTATTCAAATTACACTCTTTCGTAATCTATTCAGTATTGCAACTATCATTTTTATGCCAGTCACCTTATTCTACCTGTCTAATTCTAATTTCCCCTCTTTTTGTTATTTCCTTATATCAAGTTGTGTATTTTAGTGATCCCCTTCTCCCTAGTCTCCCTCCCCTCCCTTACTTGCTAATCCTGGACATGGATGGTGTCCCAGGAGGGTCTCCCTTCACTCGCAGAACAGGACAAGAGTGGGGACTGGTGGAACTCTGCACTCTCTCAGGGGCACCTTTTCTTGTGTCCTTTGGGGGAAGGGGACTGGAAGTTCTCCCCCCCCCCCCAGGCAGGGAAGGAAGGAGAGAGAGGAAGGCAGGGAAGGAGAAAGAGGGGTGGGGGGAAGGAAGGAAGGAAATATACTAGAATGATAATGCAAAAATTAATGAGAATGCAATGAGAATTCTGCTAATATGGAACCACCGAAGAGAACTTGGGATGTCTGAGAAAGGGAAGCTTCCGGAGATACATCAACAGCAGAGTGAGAAAAACCCAGGCTGCATCCAAAAGTCTGGAATTGTGCTATGTTCCTAGGAGTGCACCTCAGCCAGGACCTCACCTGGAAAAGGAACACATCCCAGGTGATCAGGAAGGCCCAACAGAGACTCCA